>JBAMCP010000215.1:0-75293 GCA_037075105.1 Lissocephala sabroskyi
TCTTGGAGTGGCGAGCCGTGTGCCAGTCCCAACAAGCCCGGTGTATATACAAATGTGGTCCATTATCGTCATTGGATTCAGAATACGGCAAGTAATTCGCTTTCCACATGTCCTTCCATGATTAATCTCCTTATAGCTCTTTCGATCCTACGCCTACGAAATATTTGTCCTTTCTGAGAACCTTATTTTGTGGTTTGGATGATATTAAAAATTTGTGGTAACTTTAATTGTCTGCCTTACTTATCGCCCATCGTTGGATACTCAAAGTTCGATTTCGGCTCTTCTTATATGAATTCTTTGTATTTAGTAATCTTGATAAGGCTGCTGTTTTTCACTTGGAGTTTTATGCCTATCGATTCCATTCAATCTGCGGGAGTAAAATGGACTCAAGAACTGAATAACTTGAGGAAGCGAGCCAATCGACAGCTTATCGATTCTGAAACCAGTCATTATCATTCAAAACTAATATCATGGGCGTAGACCCGCTCCATGTAACTCTACAGGATGTATTTATGGTCATTCGGAAAAGAATCAACAGGGATTTATTTTAGGAAAAAAAAAGTTATTAGAGGGAATTACAAGAGAGAAAAAGAGTGGGAGAGAGTTGAAGGCATACCTAATGCGATCGATAAACTCAGTTATTGTCCTTCAGCTTCTTTAATCAAGAAAATGTGCTTCAGCTTGCGATTGAAGAAGGTGGGAAAGAAATTAATTCGGCCGTGCAGCCTAATTCAGTTGATGTCGAAGAGTCTTCCCAAGAAAAAAGTACGCATAATATTCCGCGATCAAGAATGCACAAATAGCTTACCTGATGCGAGTTATCGGTAATAAAATTAAAGTTGGGAAGGACAAGGAAACGGACCGTGCATTAGGCTTAGGAGAAGATTCGTAAACAATGAATTCCTGAGGTTTGGTTGAGAATGGAAATAAAAGTAAATTAATTTACCAGAGCGGGTTTCCCTGGTCATCTGTTGATTCCTAGGCGGGAGAAATTTAAAATTACTTTTCGTCATGAGAAACGTGTCAGTTTTTTATAAATTTCAGTGCGTCTTAGTCACATTTTTGTTGATTGCAGCTGCAGCAGCCAAGGAAATAACGAATACCCAACGCATTATCGGGGGTAAACCAGTCGAAATCAGTGAGGTGCCCTTTCAGGTGTCCATTGAATTGTCCGGCCAATACATCTGCAGTGGAGCAATCTTCAAAGAGAACATCATTTTAACAACTGCTTTTTGCGTTATTGCACAGAAAGCCCCCTTGCTGGGAATTCGAACAGGCACAAAGTATTGTCTAAAAGAGGGCATCGTGTATGATGTATGGCGAATTGAACATCATCCAAATTACATACCGCTGACAGCCAGAAACGATATAGCAATATTGATCTTGAAAAACGACATCGTGCTTAACGAGAACCTAACAGCAACCATTGAGATAGCAGCCGATGATCCCGAAGCAGGTGCTGAGGCAAAGGTTGCTGGTTGGGGCTACGATGGCACCGAATATAAGGAAGCACTTCAGGGAATCACGATCAACATACTGTCGAAGGCCCAATGCAGCCTAAATTATTCAAACTACAATGATGGAATGTTTTGTGCTCTGGCGGAAGGGAAAAATATTGGTATGGGCGACTATGGAGCCCCGTTGGTCACCACAAAGGACAATAAACTCGTGGGACTTGCGTCAACCTGTGGAGAATTGGTATACCCCAGAATGCCCGGAACTTACACCAATGTGGTTCATTATAAAAAATGGATTAAGAGAGCCTCAAAACATGGAAATGGACAGGACAGAGTTCACACTTACCTTCACACAGTTTTATTGTGTGTCTCGAGTCACTTGATCGCTCAAAAAATATAATAAATTCAGCCGCCACATAGGAATAATCGTTAGGATCGCTAAGACACTCAACGGGGAGATATTGCATCTGGTCGGATTATTCGTTTTAGAGCCATCGATATAGAAGATTGGTTGGCTTACTCCGCCAAAGATCCTTTGGGTGTTCGCTTTGGATTGCAGGGCTATGACAATGAACTTGTTTACAAAGCCGATGCGTTTAGGAGCTCCTGTGGGGCAGTGCGAAAAGAGAAAAGATCTCGGGGATTGAATTCGTGTTGCCAGCAGTGCAGTGAATAAAACAGTTTCTTGCCTATGGAAAAGCTGTACTTTGTGTTCTTTGTCAATCTTCCGTATGAAAATTTAAACAAGAAAAGCAATGATATTTGAATGCTTCGTTTTATTTTGCAACACCGTATTGGCTTTGGGGAAGGAGTCCGGGATGCCGACTTTCCTTCTGAACCGTATCATCGGCGGTCGTCCGGTGAGCATTGAAGAAGCGCCCTGGCAGGCTTCGGTGCAGCTGCATGGGATGCACAAGTGCGGTGGTGTAATTTACAGCGGCGAAGTAGTCATAACCGCAGGACACTGCGTCATGGATGTGAGTCCCTCGCATATGAAGGTGCGCATCGGCTCGACCAGGTCCGATGAGGGCGGGGACCTTATTCAAGTCAAATCAATAACGCAGCATGAAGATTTCAAAATCAAGAGGTACCCTATCAACGATATTGCCCTTTTGTTCTTGAGCTACAGAATTGACTTCTCCCTCTTCACTCAAGCGAGAAAGGTGAAGCTTTCGAGTTCGGACCCGCCAGCCAAAGCAAGTGCCATGGTCACTGGTTGGGGCCTGACTAGGTCGGGTCTGCCGCAGAACCTTCAAGGCGTTGCGGTCTCTATCATGGATCGCGACGATTGCTACAAGTCCTATGCTAAATACGACATCAGCGAAATTGACAATATGATATGCGCGAAAACAAGCGGCAAGGATGCCTGCCAGGGCGACTCCGGGGGGCCCTTGGTTTTTGCCAGCGAGCTCATTGGCATTGTGTCCTGGGGCGAAGGCTGCGCTAGCGAAATATATCCCGGCGTCTACACCAACATAGCTGCCTACCGCAAATGGGTCCAATCCAACGCAAGCAGCTGCCTTAGGGCCGTGATATCGTCAGAATTTTTGTGGCTTATATTGCTGCATTGGTCCGGTACAAACTGACTTTGGAGCCACAAGAAAAAAGGAATCATCACTACACCTTAAAAGTTTAAATATATACGAGTATAGTAACATAATCTAAAATTTTTTTAACTAAATTTTATTTTATTTATTTATTTTATTGAACAGGCGTAATCAAAAGCCAAACTTGTTTGCATTAATATTAACCCAATGCAAGGGAGTCAGTAATAAAAGCAATTGAAAGAACTAAAGGTCAATTCAAGTAACAATAAGCCAGTCAAATTTTGAAAATATGTACGTTTAATCATTGAGACGACACATTTCCAATACAATTTAAATCAATGCCAAGATGCCGCCAAAAAAGATCAGACAGGCCTATAAAAAAAGTTCCACTAAGCGAGCAGGGCCAGTTCTAAGATACCAATCTATGGAAGACACCGCAAATATTAAACAAATTGAAACTCCTACTATACTTTTTACTTATGTTATAAACGAGAAACGTTTTATTTGTAATCTCATAGTACATTGAGTATACATTTGCTTTATTAATTACATTGTGCAAATCCATTATGTTTAAAATACTTAACATCCATTTGGAAAGTTAATAATCATTGCCAGCTTTGAAGCTTTGAAGAAGGTGTAAATATTTTTATCAAAAACTTAAATCTTAAATGCGATATTATGGATTAAAAGCTAATACTGTTCCTAAGCTTAAAATTGTTTAATCCTTTCAATGTTCAGTAAAACGAATTAAATGAAATTTTTCTTATTTTTCCTTAAATTCAGTCGGGGCTTTGTTATTATATGAGACTTATTAACAAACATAATTGAAATATTTTTTTTTTACGAGTACTTGTTGCTGAATTTTATATTTATTTCATTTAATACATTTAAATATTTTAATCCTAATAAAATCAAATATCTTTTTTCCTGGACTCCATTTCAATATTAAATCTGCCGACTGTAAATCAATAGCAATCTTTCCAGAGTCTATAATGCTAACATGGACTTTTCTATCAAAATCCAAATTAAATATGATATATTAACCATGTAAGAACTGAAAGGCCAATTCTGGCTGTGGCAGGTTTGATTAATGTCCTTTGGATCACATTTTCGAAATCAAGAGAGAATTCGAGAATTCAATTAGGTCTAGGTTTTTGATTCCACTCATTTAAACTGTTTTCATTGCACATTTTTCCCCATTTATTATGCTAATCAAGGGCCAACAGTTATCCAATCAGCTAACTGAATTGAACTTGAAAGAAAATTCATAAAATGCTGTGCCTGCAATGGAGCTCCAGCTGGAGAGAGGAACGGCTTCATACGATGAGCCCACGCCACGATTAGTCAAAGGGCTGCATAAGCAAGCGGATGCAGCTGGCAGACAGCCTAAACTCAACTCAAGTGTCAATTAAATTAATATCAATTAAAAGGCAGCAACAAGTTGGCAGACCGCCCGGCCAGACAAGCCCAGAGAACTGCAAATTATGCACACGCCATCATCTCGAGTGGCCGTCAAACGCCCGCGCGCTGCTGCAAGTGATTTTCCATTCCCAGCTTAATGAGCCAGTGGACGGGTTTTTTTTTTTTTTTTTTTTGTTAGTGGCAAGTTAATTGTTTTCCCCCATGCTTTTTTCAGGCAGAGTTTAATCAACAAGGCACTTCCGATGGCTCCTTTTTGGACTGCCAGTGGAGCCGATTCCCTAACCAGTCTGTCAGCGTCAAGCTGAGCAGCCTGCGGATTAATAGAGCAGCTCGTAGTGGCGGCTACACACTGACTGGCACTCCCGTGGGTGAAGTGTCACAAAATTTGCACGCGATTTTGCAACGTTACGCGGAAACGGTAACTGGAAATGGAAGCGAAACGCTGATCAGCCCCAACCTGGCTGGTGTGCAGTGACATAGTCCAAAGCCACATGCAACAGCAACGAGCCGGCGAGTGTGGCAGGCGCCCGGGCACACATGTCAGCGCGTATTGAATGTCAGCCAAGAAAAAGGAGTCCTCGCTGGAGTCACTAGAGCCGTCGTCGCCTGCTGGCTGCCAAGCTGCTGCCGTTGCCGCCGTATCTCACGCACGCACACGCATTCGGGTCACGGGCAGCGGCAGGAACGGTGGACGGAGGCGGCGTCAGCACAACAACCCAGGGAAGTGCACAAAGTTTTGCAGCGCAGAAATTTATAGCGACAAATGTTGACTTGAGATATGGCGACGACTTTGGGAGCAGTCAGTCGAGTTACCAGTTGCCAGTTTCCGTTGCTGCTGCCGTTGCCGCTTGGATGTTCAAATTGAATGTCAATCGATTTTAGTTTTTAATTTAAAAAGTGCGGCAATGCGTGTAAGCGTCGCGCCGCAACGTTTCGTTGTCTCGGCGGTGCTTGTAATTTAGCTTGGCATCCACTTGGATGGGAAAATTGAGCTTGCGTTTGATTGCCGTCTGCACTTCGTGACGGCCCTGGGATGGGCTGGCTGGTGGCGCGTGTGGGAGGACTTAGCACATGACACGATGGTTTACCAGATGTCAAGGCAAGCCACAGATACCAATGGTATACGGGTACGAAAGGCCAATGGAAATAAAAGATGCATACGTTGTGCTTCGCAATCGACTTCCTGATGCCTGAATTTAATTTGACATGCGAAAGAAAAGAAATTTTCACAACTAAATCGTAGACACTTTAGTTCCAATTAAATGAGAAATTACTGTCTTAATTTCGACGATGAAACATATTCTAAACTCCAATATAAAGATTATTTAAATAAATTGCCTTTGCTTCATAAAAACTTTATTTGATCAAGATTAGAATTTTTTTGAACAACAGCTGCTAGGAATCAGTTGAAGTTTAAGCCTCTCATTTTAAAGAATTTAGGATTAAGACTTTTGAGTATGGCTGAAATAATGGCACCCATAAATCTTGGTTGGAATTCTACAAACTGCATTTAGTTTTTATGTAAAACTTCTCTCCATTTTTGCTTTAAAAATACTGAGATGATGCAGACGATCTTGGTCGATATTCGCCCTGCGCTGGTTGGGGTAACGGTAACTTTCAAACTGATTACCAAATATCTTGCAACAAAAAGCCCAGGGTTGCCCTCATAGCGGCCAGTTGTCGTGCCTGCTTGCCATTGAGTTGGCCGGCCGCCTCTAATCGCTCATTAAATGCCTACAATTTGCTTGGCTGGCTCTGACGCTACATTTAAATTACTTTCCCATTGGCCGGGACTGGGCCGGCATCGCTAAAATTTGTTTATGGCCAGAGCAGAGCCAAAGGAGACCTTTTAACTAAAACTAAAGCTCATAACTTTTTCGCTGGCCATTCGCGTGAATTTGTGCAATCATCCGTCGCCGTCGCCGCCGCCGTCGTCGTCGCCATCGAGTTCACCACCGCGGATCCCACAGGCTAGTCGCGCATTAATCAAAACGTTAAAGTCGTGCAGTTTGTTGGCCAGCGTGTACCGTTCCACGATGCTGATTCCTAGTGCTTCCCGCTTCCCGGTTGCTGGTCGCTGGTCGCTGGACGCCTGCAATCTCTGTCGAGCCCCACCCGCATGGCCAAAAGTTTTGTATGCAATTGGCATGCCAGCCCGTCCAGGCCGAGCCGACCCAAGTTTTCCTGCGGAAAAGAGAGGGAGGGATAACTTTTTTCATGCATTTTAAAGAATTGTGCTTAGCGTCTGTTGTTCTGCAAGCTGTCCAGCAAGCGACGTGATATTATAAATTTAGCTTCCTTCGGCCCTTGCCGGGCATTTGGCTGCCACATTTTGCGGGTCATGTGCGAGTTAAATTTTTTTTATGCTTTTTGACTGCACCGGGGTACTTTTGGCTTGGCGAACGAAGAGCGAACATGAGAATCTACTTTCATTTTGACTAGAAAGTTGCTTTCGATTGGGTGGGGGTGCATGTGCAACTTACGCGGAAGACAGGCCACAAAAAAGAAACAGGAAAGTTTCCTAATATATCAATTCAATTGAGTTCTTCGTTAAAACCTGCCCTACGTATAATATTAATACGCCTTTTTGCATTTTAGTATTTCTGTGAATCAAACAGAGAAATATAAATTCAATAATAATTAGTGATGTCAATATCTTCTCAAAACAAGATAACACACTGCTGTCTTTGCGGCAGTCCTAAAATAAGAACTCGCTTTGACATTGCATCAATTAAATTATGGGGGCTTTAACCTCCAAGTTGTTCTTCACCCCAACTAAAGCTCTTCTTAGTGTTTTAATTGATTCATCTCGAGTTTCATTACCTCCAATTGTCGACGTGCATTATACCAATTTATGTGGTGAAAAATTATAAAACTCTGAGCTTATTCGTCCGTATAAAAAATCTTGAATTTGCGGGGTGAAATCAATTCACAATATGTATGAAACATTAATGCATTAAAAAAAAGTGATAGGTAATTTATAGGCATATTATATACATATATTTTTTATATATAACATTCCTATATTAAATAATTGAAGTACAAGTGTCCTTAAATTTAAATCCCACTCGTTCCGTTTGATAAGCAATTTTAAAACTATAAAATTACACGGACTAAAAATAAACTGCATATCAATAAATTTTACACGCGACCAGGCGCTCAATTCACCCTGCCGGCTGAGTGAGCCTCCCCGGCTGCTAAGGCCATGAGACGTTGGAATACTTCAAACGAAATTCCAAACTGTTCGTGCTGCTCATAACCGTTATAAATTACTTACCGAATAGGTTGTAAATATTAATAAAACCAGGCTCGCCCAGCTGGGCCAGGGAGCGGGCTGCTCCCAATCGTCATGGGGCACAGAGCCGAGGGGATTATTTCAAGTTGAAGGACCAATTAAGGGAGCATTTCAAGTGTCTCAAAAATAACAGCGCGTAAGTATGAAGGTGACGATGCGTACAGCCGTAAATGACTATGCCACCCAGGCCATCCACATCGGCATTACATAATAGGCAGTGGGCAAGAGGCTGGCGGTTGGGGCAGGACCGGCCGGCAATGACATTGAACGGCGCGTGCAGCAGTGCATACAAAATTAAAAATACCCCCAGACCACAGCCCACATGCCTCCACGACTGAGACAGCCGCCGCTGGGGAGAAGGGAGAGTTCGACGGCAGCAACTGCAACTCATTCGGCAGAGGCGACTTGCCGCAACGAGCAACATAAATTAAAATTGCGCGTTGCTAGTTGGCAGCATTAAGAGATCAAAAACAAGCACAGATTTCCCCCAGCACCACCCTCGGGAAGAGCAGCGAGCGGCACCGGCAACCGTCGTCGGAGCCGCTGAGGCGCGCGGGGCGGGTCGTTTGGCCGCCAGGCCCCGGCCGTGTGTGCGGCGAGTGCTGTGTGTTTTGTGTTATTGAAATGTAGTAAATTTTAATTAGAAGTGATTTCAAAGAAGGCGGGGAAAAGTAACAGCCCACGGCTACGAAGAGAGCAATGCACTGCCCGCTGCACTTCACAGCAAATCCGGTAGTTGGAGAAGCCGCCAGTCCCAAATTAGATTCGTTACAAGGTGAGCAGACGTTTTAAATATGAATATATAAATATAAATTTGAATTGAAGTATCAAACCAGGATTAAATTCTATATTTTTCGCCAACTGCAAGGAACCCACCGTTCAACGAAGCGTTTAGGCTTTGCCAGGCAATACATTTTTAATCATATTCATATTTAATATTATGCAGGATATATTATTTTTATGATAACCTAATCTTAGCAGTATTTAAATAAAAGGCAAGGTAGAACGAAATGCACGGCGGAAAACATAATTCGGATTGTTTCTGGTAGCCCAGATTAAAGAGAAAGAATTATATAAAGTTAGGCTCAAGGGATTTGGTGAGTCATTTGAAGGAGCCTCCATTGGGTTGTGTAAATCTCTTCTAAGTCAATTACAATTCTGCGGTTTAATAATCTAACAATTTTGAGAGCACTTACCAAGACACCGAGGCGGACGGGCCGGGGCTCCGGTTGAATGCTGCCGGCCGACGGGCAGGATGCTTACCCCATAAATAATAATCATGACAATATTTAGCCCTCGGCTATGTGAACTTTTACGAAAGAGTTGGTGCCTGGCCCGGTAAGAGTAACTTGAGGCCTCTTTTGTTTTTTGCCGACCGACCGACCGGCCGGCCGACCACGTTGACAACGACAACGAAGACGGCGGCGGCAGAGGCTCTCAGCTTATCAAAATTGCATTGCTGCCGCATCACAGGCAGCCAAGAATGCTAGAAAAAATGGCCAGGGAGCAATGGAAAACCTTCAGCAAATAAAAGCGACTTGGCAATAAACGAAACAAAATGAAACTTACACTTTTCAGACAACCCAAAGCGGCTTCGCTCCCCAGCCCGCCGTCGCCTCTTTATGCCTCTCACCTCAGTTGAATGAGAAAGCCGCACAAAAAAGTGCAACGGCAGCAGCGGTAGAGTCGTCGTCGGCATAGCCACAATTCTTGACATTCGTTGGCGAGATTAATGCTCCTTTGGTTGCAGCCGCCGTCGCTGGAGCGGCGGCCCCAAGATTTCCTTCTTCTCTGCTTATTTTTTTTGGTCGGACGGCAATTGCATTGTCGTCGACCTCATCGACTGTCGCCGGTTGGCGGTAGTGGCCGTTGCGCAATAAGATTCCCTCGGCTGGGCAAGAAAACAACGCAAATTGTTAAAAATAATTTATATTAAAACCTAACAAAAAAAGGAAAAAAGACGGAGCGTCTGGGCCAACCGCCGCAAGGTAGGGCAATGAAATTGTGCAAACAATTCCAAGGGCCCTGCCGGCCGACAGAACAACGGGTTGGCGGGACGACGGCGGCCTCGGCAGATGCAGTCCTGATAGCGCTCGCCGCTCGCAAACAAATGTCGAAATGATATTTTGTCATAATAAATGGCACAACTATGATTATTTATGACTGGGATAGCGATGGCGGTGATGGCGACGCCGGCGAAATGCGATCGCTTAAACGCCAGGCAGGGGCAATTTAAGTCTCATAATCAGAGTAAGAAACTGAAAAGCTCTGGTCATGATTTCGATTTCTAGTTGGCAGTCTAACTCAGCTGGGTTCAATGGCGTAATTTATAGTGCCGAGGGTTGGCTGTTTCTCGGCCCCTTTTGACTCGAATCCACTGGGTTCTTTCCGCTGGCCATGGCTGTAGTCCAAATGAGGCAGTAAGTTCAGCGAGAGGGTCAAGGGGACACTTCGGCAGGCCGCTTGCCTTTGTATCGATCTGTCTGTTGTGGTCTGATTTTTTTGGATGCCAGAACTCGATAAATTGATTGCTGGCTTGATTACAATCACGTTGGACAGACCGTTTAATCCAGAATCGAATGCAATCAAATCGAAATCATGAAAAATTCAACTCTTTTAATAGAAGTTTTTTTTCCAGGACCTAGATTTTTTTTATTGGTAAATGGTGAAAGAAATGTACTTACAAATTTTCTTTTACAATTTACTAAAATCATTAGACAACCTAGTTGTTATCAGTCTAACTAAATGAAACTTTTAGCTACACTGTTTTCAGAAGTTTACTTTGATGCCTTGTAAAATAAAATCTTGGACGAATTTAAAACCTGATCTTCCAAACGTGCAGACAAACGGTCAATCAGATAACTCGCGTAAGTTTCTTTAACGCTAACTTGAGAAAAATTAACAAGTTATAGTTGCCATGTTCATAAATTATTTAAAAGCTTTGAAGAACATATTTGGGTTAGGAATCAAGTCCGATAAATGACTGAAATTACCTGCTTCTCCCTCCATATATTTTATTGACTCTTTCAGTCGTTGTCACAATCGTCACTCTATTAGTATAGGTTATATATTTAAATAAGGAACAATAAATATTTGTTTCTTCGTCTATTTTTTTAAACGTTCTTAATACTCCGGAATATAGAAATAAAAGCAATTAATCAATACAGAAAATATTAATCTAGTCAAGCGACCACTGTGTATTAGCTTCTGAAATGGGCGGCGACTGTGGCTATTTATAGAAATTTTCTTATCTCGCCTCCGATCTCTTATCATCCATAGCGTTGCTTCCTTTAGCAGAAAATCTTGAAAACTTTTTTTTATCTACTTATTGGCGTATGTAGCTCACTGCGCTAGAACCCATTAAAACTCTGCTTGTGTGCATTTTTAAAGTACAAATTAAATTCATCAGCATGAATAATGCAAAGCCGTTTTACTTAATAGTAATTAAGGATGTGGAATTAATGTAGACAGTAAAGAAGTTTACTTTCTAATGGTTATTAGTGCTATAAAAAAATGTATAACTTGACTCACCCATCGTCAAATCCGATAATTGGGAAATCATTAAAACAAAATGATTTTTTTTCCCTTGAAGGTTTTTCACACGATGCGTGCTGCCGGGACGGGCAGTTTTGTAAGATTTCGACCATTCGCGCTTAATTATAGAGCATTAAAACTCAATTAAATGTTTCTTTTGCATTCGGAAAGTTTGAACAATCCAAGTACGCGTGTGTTTTTGATAGCCCAGAAATTAATGGACCATCGCACCCACAACCACCTGAACTTGAACCCAAAGCCGAGACCTGAAACCTGACCAGCCGTCGTCATCTATCGTCTTGGACTTTAGCTGCTGCTTTTTGCTGGCTGCTTTTGGCATTTCGGTTTTTATTTCGCCTCGACTGCCGGCCGGCCTCCCAAGCTTCATAATTATTATTTAATTTTGATTAATGATTTGTGAAATGTGGCGATTAAAACGTGACTTTGTATGAAAATCCCACTCAGCCCGTTCCGCCCTCGAAGTTGGTCGACTAGACGCTTCAAAGAATTTCCCCAGAGCCCGATTCCCTCCTCCGGATCGGGGAGCTCCTTTCAATATGCTTCTCTGTTCTGCTCTGTTCGCAGTCGTTCACTCATTCCGCCGGGCTTGCTCCGGCGGAGCGTCTATAAAGTATAAAAAACGCTTTCTGATTGTAAACAATACAGACGATTTAATATTGCTGGATCCGCTGTTTGCCACTCGCACTCCCGGTGGGAACTTTGGAAAAGTAAACACCACACACACACACTCGTCGGATGTGCTGGCAGCTCGTCGCGCAATACCCAACCCGGCAATGTCGACGACGTCGACGATATAAAAAAAAGGACACAAAAAAAATCCAAATAAAAGTTGAATTGAAACGCATATGCGCTGGGGGACCAACTGTGGGCCTAGAAAAGGGCAGTGCGGTGGGAAAGGGGACGCCGCCAGGTTGTTTGAAAAGCTTAACTTTAATTTGAAATTGCAATAACTGAAGGAAAACGGAGCAAGACGGAAGAAAAGTCGGATGTTTAACAGAGCTCAAAATTGAGGGATATTAAATTCGAATCAAAATTAAAATACATTTTGGAAATTGTTTTTCATTCAACTTTTTTATTGTTTTTCTAATTTGAATTGAATTAAAAATTTTATTTTCCAGAGTTTATTATTTTTTTTAATGAATTTTTTAAGCCTTGGTAAGACACTTACATTTCTTGGGGGATGAATTGTATATTCTATGTTTTTGCTCTTATCTTTTGATTAAGCTTTATATTCCTATAATTAATTTATGAAATTTTAAATCTATTAAATCTTTTTTAAATATTAATGTATTAAGGTTTAAGGACACATTACCAATTCCACAAATCAAATTTTAAATATTAAATTAGTTGTATAAATTATTTTATGTTTAAAAAATGAATTACCTGTTTTTTTTTTTTGAAAACACCGTCAACGCACAGCTGTTAACTTTTCCATTTTTAAAGTGCAGCCCCAAAATCATTGAATAATTAGAAATTTCAACTTTTAAATCCACACTGCCGATCTTTAAAGTGACCGAGGCTCCTCCATCCCCGCGATTGCGACCTGCCACTTGAACCTTTCGAAACGCCCTTGACTTCTGCTCCAACAAAGTCGATTTAAAGTTTTCCCGCACACAAACCGAATAGCCGATGGCGCTGGCTAATACAGCCCGGCGGCTTATAGGAAGGGGAGGGAAGGGATCCATGATACAACTATAATAACAATAACTTTTTTGTTGGACTAACAACTTTTCCGCTTTTTCAAACGAAGTGACTACGTCCCTTCGTCCCGATTAAAGTCCACCACTCGGTCTGCCGATAAATGGCGTGTTTCCGAGAATCCACACAAAGTAATTGATTGTTTATAGTACTACAATTTATGTGGCATGGTGAGCACAAGGGAAGGGGCAAATATTGACCATTTGCTAAACGATAATTCAAATAGTTAAATCGACAGTTTCGATTTGAAGCGAGCACGCAACCCCCGCCGGCCCCTCCTGACACTGCCTTGGGTTGCCCGTTTCCTATCCCTGGAAAAATATCAACATAAAATTCACTCGAAGTGCGTTGGGGGAGGCTCGCGCCCTTCTCGCCGACACCGGTTGGCTTCGTTGCATGTAAAATCAATCGAACGTGTAATAAAATGCAATTCTGCTCGGCTGCTCCGGCGTATTTCATTACACGCAAAACACACATTCACTCTCAAACACAAGCCAACGGCAGGACATAAAAATAGAGGAGAGCATACTCTCCGCACTGACTTACCCTTTTTTGCACTTTGGCGATTCAATTGGTGTGTAAATGTTGTCGGTCCTTCAACTCCATCGGTCGGTGCGACTTCCCTAACTTTTGCGGGGCGGCCCTCATAAAAATCGACACTGCAATAATAAAAAAAAACTAAAACATAAATGTTTTTCATACCTATAAAAATATAAAGCTCAATTGCAACCTCTGTTGTTGTGATTTAAATTACCACCTTGCTGCTGTTATTGTTGGTGTTGCAAGCAATTTAAAAAATCTGTTGTCTGCGGGATTTAAGCTGTACATGATTGTAAACAAGCCAAACAGTTCGAGAGGTTCACTTATATCCTCTGCCACGCCTTTAATTTGAAAATGGAAAATAAAAACTATACGAATCAAATATGAAAATGCTTTCTTTGCTGGCTTTCAATTTTTAAATCATATTAATAGAGCTCTAATCAAATTTTAATTAAATTTCGTTTTTAGTTTTTAGTTATTGTATTTAAACTGTGAAGGCCTTGAATCTTTTAAAATATTATAAATAATTCTCTTCAAAATTAACCCCTTTGTAAACTGAATAACTGTGCGTATACATTCTGAATTCTAAAAGCTAAGGGAGCTATTCTAGCCAAATTTCCTATATTCATCGTTTAAAGATTTCTTTTCCATAATATTCTCCTAATAGCCTTGATCTTAAATTTCATAAAAGATCTTAAATATATCGAATACAGAGCGATTAAAATTCTGAATTTTGTTATCGTGTTCCTTTTCCTATTATTGGATACTTTCTTGGGTGTGGTCGATTTTTTAATTTCTCACGGATGGTTGGAAATTATAATTTTAAATTCGGATAAAATCCGGACTTCTTGTCTAATCCAATCTAAGGATCCGAATTCCTGTAGCATGACAGTAGTTTTTTTTTTTTTTTTTGGATTTTTTGCATATAATCTTAAATTAAAATAAAAAAAAAAAATTATTTTAATTTAACAAAAATCCTAGCTGGAGACCGCCTGAACAGATTTTTTCTCAGGGCCCATTTGGCGTGCCATCCAATGCACAACTTTACGAGGCCAATAAATAGCAGCGTCCGCAAATGAAATTTTGTTCAGCAACGAGTCCTTTTGGCCCATGTGAATGCGACGGGCAGCTTGAGTGACTCCTGGCGGGTGTTACTGGCGTCACAAAAATTTCTATCCATATTTTATTAGAGTTTTGCTTTTAGTTTTGTTCCCGCCATCGCCATTGTTAGCGAATGGAGCCGGCGGTCAGCCGGCAAACAGCACCGCCGTCCCAGAGGATATGTGGCGCGGCTGCAAAGGGCCAATCGACGGTGGCAGCTCCACAATTAACACGCCATGTAGCGAAGTTTCAGTCGGTTGCTTTCCAGTTTCGTTTTTTTTTTTTTCTCTTTCTTTTTCTGCCAGCAGCTGCCGGAACGTGAGAGTCCTGCAAATTTCAGTCGCACGTGTCACGTCAGCGCCCAGTCAGTCAAGTTAGTCGCTGGCCTGCACTTCCTTTGCCTTTTGGGGTCCTCGCGACGACGGCCTTGCATAGAGGGATGAAACCGCCCCTCTGTCCTTGTGCTCGTTTATTACATTTTGACGAATTTTAATCGTTTTTCATCATTTTATTGCACATGGGGTGGCTCCCGCCCCTACCCCGACGCTCTGACAATAATAAATTATTCTTTGACTTTTACAAGTGCCTCCCTCCTGTCTGCCTCGTAAATTGCATAACAACGGAGACGCTGCGACTTTGCTGGCAACTACTAAAAGTTACATAATTGCGGAAGGGAACAGCAACTGATCGACGACCTCAACGGACATGGGATTTTTGCGTAGCAAATTGAAAACGAACCGCGCACTTTTCGGGATCTCTTCTTCGAATTTGTCTGTGACTAATCGATTAAGCTTAGGGCGCAAAATCTGTGTGTATGCAGTTTCCGAGAAGCCTACAAATTTATTTTATTGTTCAATATTTATGCAGCAATTTGCCACAGTTGTCATCGATTAATCTTATTTTGGTAAGACTGCGCCAAGATTCACGCTTTTCATTAAAGAAAGATCAAATACAAAATCTTATGAATCCGTTGTCCATTTATTTTTGGGGTCCTTTCTCTAAGCTTGTACTTTGTTCTAGATTGTGAAATTGAAAGTGTTTCGATCTTAGTAAATAATAGTTAATTAAGTTATAATAATTACTTAGAAACAATTCATACACTAGTTAGCAAAGTGAATAAACTTTATGAATCCGTTATTGAACTTTATTTTGGATATTTTCTCAAAGGCTGTTTAATTTTCTTTTATTTTCATCTTTGGGAATACAAGTTTTTCAGGTTATGATAGTTATTAATAAACAACTTAAGTACTGTAAGTTATAGAACAGAAGCACCGCCAATTGTAAGAACGGTTGAGCGGTTCCCATCTAGCGATGTCTTAATCGCTTGCTTTTTATTTCATCATCTGATTTTTAAAGTCCACTACTATACCATCCAAACGATCCGCAATGTGGCGCCATCTAGTAACAACCTGGGGAAATGCACTCCTGGACGATCGCCCATTGGTAGCACCAGCATTTTTAAACAGCGGAAACCGCTGGTATTTATTATTGTTTAACGGAAATACATATTTGCATCTTTGTTGTTGCAATTAGTGCTGCAATTGTTTTTGTTGTGTATTTACTTCGAGTTGTTGATGTCGGCTAATAACTTCTTTTGTTTCTCCACAAATCGCAATTTTAAAAACTTAAAAACCGAACTCTAAAATTTCGCAAAGTAGCAGGCAAGCAGATTTCAGTAGGAGGTCGATACGATTTTATAAATGATTAACATTTAAAAAGACGAACGACACATATTTTGAATTCGAAAAGGACCTTATTTAAAACATCAATTTTCACAGAATTCCTGGTTTTTCCAGTTTTCAAAAGGTTCCAGCGCTTCCCGAGATATAAGCGATCGAAAATAGCATTTTTCATCCAATTTATTTCGATAACTAAGCGGGGCAGGTTAATGGTCAAATATGATTTGGAAATGTCAGACCGTCCTTTTAAATTGTGCTTTTCTAGGTTCTCTATAAACAAATTTTGGTAAAGCACATGAAAGGTTGAAGAATTTCTCAGTTCCTATTCAATTCGTATTAATAATCGGTTTTTAAATCGGTCCAGCGGTTACCGAAATATAAACTCTGCTGATTTCTGTGCGCATGGGAGGTTCTGAAATATTATTGGGTCAATTTTTTACTTTTTTAAATTGTGCTTGGGGGCTAAGAAATCCAACAACAGTAACTTTAAGAACAACAGCAACTCGTTGTAGATTTTCAGCAACAACTATTCAACCACAACAAAGCTGCAAAAAATCGAAAATTCGTTTCTCTGATCGGTATTATTTCCGGTAAAGGGTCAGTATGCAGAATGCCACCATATCGTTCTGTTTATTTCTCAGATATTTTTTGGAATCAGGGAAACTAAGTCCATGTTAATGGATCTACCCGTGTGTGTGAAAAAGGATTCTGTTCCTACTGGCAAGGAAATTAGGGACTTCTCTGAATCCCAGTAAAAGCGTGAAACTCCTTACACCTTTGGACACAAAACACTTAACAAACATCGACGACAACTGCTAGCCGAGGACAATTTGAAATGCGTTAAAAAGGTTCCTTCTTCTTGGAAAGATATAGAGATAAAGTCAGAGGACTACACAAGGATGCGGAAACCGGCGGTTAGATGGCGACCGTTGCTATCTTCGTTGGACCATCGAGAACCATTTGTGTGGTGTTTTTCCCCATTAAAAAAAAAAAATGCAAAAAAGGACCAAACAGAATTGGTTTTAATGCCACACAATTTTTTATGCTTTTTCTTTATAACTTCTTTGCGTTTTTATTCCGCGACGCGTTTTCCATGTTACAATTCTGCAGCGCCAGCAGGAAAACTGCCGCACCCCCTGAAGCCAAGCCAAGTCCTCGCTGCAGCTCTTCGCCGGCCCTCCAGCCACCGCAACTTGTGCAACATCATAAACCCATTTGCGTTTTTAATTAGTAACGGCAAGCGGTGGCACCAACGCGGCGGCAAGAATCCCGACTTTGGTCAAAGCGGTTGGGACTGTGTGGGTGACTGGACCCCACAGTGGGACCAAAACGAATCAATTATCTCCGTTTTAGTCAACGGAGGCCGAGAAATGACCCTCAAATAAGAAAAGGGATAAGAAATCAAAGTCACAGAAAATTATCCACTGCCGTCATCTGACAAGCTTAAATACCAAAAAACCAAATGCTACACACGATTAACCGGGAAAGACATCTCTTCCCTAAAAAACACCTGATCGAAAATTCTCAAATAATTTAGAATTAATTTCCAAATAATAATGGGACTGCGATCGATTCGACTAGAAGAAATTGAGGGCTACATCCGGCTCATAGCTCCACTACGTATTTTTTAATTAATAATTGAATACCTTAGCTTTAAAATAATAAGATATTCAAAAACTCGCCCACCTATCTAAGCTATTGAAGCACAGTATGATTGGATGTGGAATTGGTGTAGGATTGGTTATATCGAAGAACCGACAAAAGGAAAAGGCGAAAGGTAGCTAAGTCGAGCTGCTGCGCTCTGTCGGCTGCTTGGTTTAAAGCCCACTGTGCCAGAATCGCAATCTAGATGTCACACCGTCGCCGGTATGTCGGCCTCGCCATTTTGTGTGTGTGCGCCAAAAGTAATGACCATGCAAAAATCTTGCCCGGGGGGAAAGGACGGCCGAGCCAGATGAACAATGCCGGGCAACAAAAAAGCAAAGCAAATAAGGTAAAAAATTTTTAATTGCCGCCACGTTGCAGCGAAAAAATTCCGTGCGCAAAAATTAATAAGTTGGAGAAGTCCAAGGATCCTCCAAAGCCCGCTGCCAGATAAAAAACTCTCCAATAGAGTTGCGCTGAATGGACGCTACTAGGAAGTTACTACAAAGAGAATTCCAGACAACCAGCGTTAAGAGGACTCTCGGTTTGCTATGTGGGCCAATGGCCGCCAACTCCTGTCTGTCCTGAACCGGCGAAATAAATTTCATAGTTGCTGCTGGGGCTCATTAAATTATTCTCGACCTTTTTTAAAATTTTATTTAATAAATGATGGTAAAAAGCGGCCCTTAATCGAGTTTGTAGGTAAGAAAGGGAACATTTTTCACTGTTCAATTCAGCTCGAAATAATTTTAAGTTTGTTTTTTTTTTTTGGCTTTCAGTTCAGTTTGTGGAAAAAATGAATATTATTTAAAAATAATTATAAAATAAACGTAAAGAATTTGCTTAAACGCGTTATGACTCGAAAAGCTTCCTTTTCCTTCGCTTCCATTTTCCTCTCCCCTTTTCTGGCCTAATTCATGCTGCAAATTAAAATTTTGTCTATGCCAGTTGGTTCGGTGTGGCCCCACTTACCTTTTGCCTGGCTGCTTGGCCATTGTCCGCTTATTTTGCGGTTGAGTTTTTTGTGTGCTTTCAGCAAAAAATTTTCATGGGAAATAAATTTCCCCCGCGCTTTCGAATTTAGCGGGCGCGGCGCAGCTCCCTTACTGTTCTGTTCCGTATTTTCTAGCTTATGTGTAGGACCCCCTCGCAAATATGCATAAAAAGCACAAAACAAGTGAAACCACAAATAAAAAACAAAATATTAAAAAAAATTTCCATATAAATTAGCAAAGCAAGCAAAAAGGAAGGCCAGTCAAGGGGGTTTTGGGTCGCCAATTTTTGTTGCATAAATTTGGAAATTAGTATTTCAAAAATTTGCTTAGTTTCCTCCAAAAATGTGTCGAGCCCATACTTCGGGCGTTCTGTTAAAGCCGGGAAATCCCGAAAATCCCAACCAATTGACAGGCAACACGATGGGGGAATCTTGGCCGGAAACTGTCGCCATATGGCAACCACGCACACATACCAAGCAAACAGTTAACCTAACACTTTTCTATGCAATTTAGTTAATGCGCCGGCAGAGCGGCAGCGGCAGCGGCGGAGCAACTCAACTCATCTGCATAATTTAATTACATTAAACAACAATAACAAAACACGGTCAACACACACACGCACACATGCACATCTAGTACGTGCAACGTTTTGCACTAATAAGCATTCCACCGCATCCTGAGCAGCCGTGTCGCTGGCTCTGCCGCTGCTCTGCCCATGTTCTTGTCAACTGTTTGGGGCGGCAAATGCGGGCGGCAAAAATCTCAAGTGAGCAACGACAGCGGCATAAACAGTTACACATTTTGCATGCATGCCCCTGCCGCTGAGCGCAACTGCCGCATTGCTGCTGCTGTCGTTGTTGTTGTTGTTTGTGCATAAGCAACATCAGTGCACGCAAACAACGTACACACAATTAGAAGAATTAACAGCAGTTAGGCAAAAACAACAAAACAGCAGAAGGCGAACGGATTGGGCGCCGGGAGTCCAGGCTGAGGGAAGCGAGTGTGCCTCGAGGATGTCCCAGTTGTTGCTTGTGTTAGAGGTAAATTTGGCCGACCCACACACAAACAACTTGCCCGACCGCAACTTGTTGTCTTGCCAACTAAATCGCCCAAGAAGTTTTAACACATTTAATTATGATTGGATCTGAATTAACAAGCGTCCTTCTCTTTGCATCCAATGCACAACTTTGCTGTCTCTTGCTAGATCGTATAGGATAGTTTGGATTAGAGTAGATGGATAGTTATAAATTTATTTTATAGTGCAGATTAGTGAACTAAAAACTAAAGCAATACATAAATGCAATGGAACAATTACGACGAAGCAATTTTCAACCACCCACGAAATATTGAAAACAATCTTACATCAATCGACTAAAGTAAATCACCTCTCGGGATTGATTTTCTTCAAGCCTTTCTAACTCAAATGAACCGAAGATCAAACTTCATGCCGAAAAGCCAAGTTTAAAAGCTATCTAGATATAAAGTTCCTCACGATTACCCAATATTTACTAAATGATTTCTTATACGATCTCTAAATACGCTAAATATAAAATTTAGATTTCATATCCTCACCGATTGGGGAGAAAAGGAAAACTCGGTCCTGTTAAATTTCTTTAGTTTAATGTTTATTGGAATTATCGTCTAATTGTTGAACATTGCAATCTTACATTGGTTTACTTGCTTCTGTAGGTTTTTTTTTGTATTACAAACTAATTATGTTGAATTCCTTGTATGTGGTGAAGAATTTTTGTCTTTTGCTTTTGTTTCCTTGCTTTTAAAGTTGTTGATTTTTGGTTTCTAGTTTTGTTTTTTTTACAGACTAAGTTTTTGTTTTAAAGTTTTTTTTTGAATTTTTGTATTGTTTAATTTATGATTCCCTTGTAATTGGCTTAAAGTACATGCAAGTTATCAAATTTCATATTCGTACTCGTAATTGCCTTTATATAGCTAGATGAAAGATTTATTATGAAATGTGTTTGTGGATTTGCGTTGAGTAAGTTTCCATATAGATATAGATATATTATTATTTACTATATATTTTGTTGTTGTTGTTGTTGGTTTGTTTCGTAGGTTACCATTAACTCCCTTGTATTGGTTTTTCTCGTTTGTTCCATTAAATCGTTAAATATGTACAATTGTTCAATATTTGCTGGCCCACGCAGCCCTCAGAGGCAAATAAACCCAAAACCTATTGATCGAAATTGAAATAAAAAACAAAAAGAGAAGAAAATAAATCAATCGATTGAAGGTTCAATTTTTCCCTCTCTATATAGAGAATATAGCAACGTTTTATTTACATGTGTTTGAGTTTATTTACTCAGCGTAAATTGCTTCTGAAATTTGTATTTTCAATTGGTAGTCAATTTTTATTTATGAATATTGTGTAGGTTCCTTTTTTTGGAATATTTGTTTCTATTTTTTATTTTCCTTTCTCAAATGCGCTCGCATGCAAGATAAATTCTTTATTTTGTTAAATGTTTTTTTTCTTTGTTGTGCTATTTATTTAAGTAATTCGCGATGCGGTTCGCTTGTCAAGTCTATTAACTATGAAAGTTGATATCCATTTGAGTGTTTTTGAGTGTGTGTGGGGGGCGGGTGGGTGTATGCTGCTGCTCTGCAAAGTGTAATGCCGAGATCCCGAGAATCTGGGAAGGGCGTTTGGGGAAATGAAAGCGTGTGAATTGTGCTCCATTTTTGTATTAAGTGCATAAGTTTATTGAAATTCGCCCTTTATAAAACATTCTTACATATTACAGTAGTATTTGTATGACTTTTCCTTAATGGCATAAATTATACGTTCGTTAAGATTAAAGAGAAAATTTAGCTCGATTTGTTCGATATTTACACGAGCCTACTGTTAACCAAACTTAGGATTAAGATCACTGGATTTGAAAGAAGCTGATCCTCACGCTCTCTTCTTTATCTTCGGTATTTACATGATTACAACTAAAAGCAAATTTATACAGAAATGCTTGCGCCTGAATACACGTAAACTGGAAGGTTCTGTCTATGAGAATTAAACGACCCAATTTGGATTCTCTCTCGCTCGCCCTCCTCGCACCCCTCTCAGCCCTTGTGAAAGTGATAAAGTTCAATGTCATTGCCTCTAGACTTGGACCCACCACTGGCAGCCGGCTTGATGCGACCCAGGGTGCTGGAGCCGCATGTCTTCGCCGTATATCAGTGATATCGACGCAGACTGCCGTTGTTGTTGCTGAGGACACCAACGCCGACACCGTTGTGATTGTTGTTGGACAACGTGGCCACGTTGTTGTTGTTGGTGGCGCTGCTGGCATTAAAGGATCTCCGTCCAGTGGTGTTGCCATGAACCAAACTCAACCCCCCCATGGTCATGCCATTCCGAAGCGGCAGAGCCGGCGGAGGCGGCGTAGGCGTCGGACTCGGCGGCAGATCGTGGTCCAGGGGCAGCGAGTAGTGCGAATTGTTGTGCATGTAGCCGCCATCGCCCATAGCATCGCAAGGCTTGGCATAGATCCCACCGCCGTTGTGGTTGAAGTGATCCTGGGTGAGACGTATGGCATGGCTGCCATTGGCAAGTGGCTGGCTGTAGTGGGGATGCGACAGGGTGCTTTCCTGCATCAGGGCCTGGCGGGTGGCCATGTGGCGGGGCAGCGAGGCGTTCAGTGGCTTGCCGCCATTGGCCAGCTTGCGCATGTCCTGCTGCGAGTGGTGGGGGCGAGGGGCAGTGGTGGCGGTGTTGCTGCCGTTGTTGGTCATGTAGTGAATCTGGCTAAGCTGGGAGAACGGGGTGTGGGCGTCCAGGGGACTGGGCACTTGCAGCTGCTGCAGAGCACTAGCAGCAGCGGAGTTGGCGACGGTTGTGGCGACACTGGCACCACCAGCTGAGGAGGTTGTGGGCGGCACGTACCCGTTGTGACTCGAGGCGGCACCCCGACCCCGCATCTGAGGTGGGGGTGGAGCTTCTAGCTATAGTTCGGTCACGGGTATTGGCCGGGTGCCCATGTACTGCGACTGCCCGGGGGTGTAGGCGCTCTGGCAAGGGTAGGCAGCGGCTGGGTGGACACCGCCACAGCCTGGCTGGGGCCGGGTCATGTACTCCTCGTCGGAGAAGGTCTTCTGGTACTCGCGCTCCTTGCGGCCCAGGGCTGAGTGGCCTTTTAGCATTTCCCGAATGCGCCGCCGGCAGGCGTACAAAACCAGGGCCAGGCCAGTGACCAGAGCAGCACAGCAGACCACCAGCACTCCCACAATGGCTTGGTTGTTGACCACGCCATGGGTGCAGCCCAGCAGCGGCTCGGAGATCTGGGTAAGCGGCAGGTCCTTCAAATTGGCCGGATAGGCGCACACGACTGGAACAAACTGGCTGCTGGCATTTTTGTTGATGAGCAGGTTGCGCAGCCAGAGCAGCTGACAGTCGCAGACAAATGGGTTCTCGGAGAGGTCGAGGAACTGCAGATCATCCCAGGGGATATGGCCTTCGCCCAGGCTGCTCAATTGGTTCTCCTTGAGCACCACGCTGGCGAGATGCGGCAGTCCGCCAAGAGCGCTGGTGTGCAGCTCGCTTAGCTGCTTGTTCGACGAAAGGTTGAGGTGCTCCAGGTTGGCATTGGCAGTAAAGGCGCCGCTCTCTACGCGTTTAAGGCGGTGGGCTCCGGTGATCTCTAAGCGACGCAGATCCCGCAGACCAACAAAGGCGCCCTCGCCAATCACCTCGAAGTCGTTTTGGCCCAGCGAGAGTTCCTCCAAGCGGCCCAGACGTTGAAGGGCAGCCGTGGGCACCGCCAACAGTCGATTATCGGACAAATCCAGGTAACGTATGCCCTCGAGTCCTTTAAGAGCCTCACCGGAGACGTTGTGAAGTCCGGCACTGCGCAGATCAAGCCGGGTGAGACCCTTGAGGTCCTGGAAGGCCCCGGCCGGGATGGTCATAAACGAATTGGTGCCCAGGTAAAGCTCAGCCAGGCTAGGCAGGGCTTGGAATGTGAGCTCCGCGGGAACAGTGGTCAGGGTGTTGTCGTCGAGATAAAGAACCCGCAGGTTGACCAGGCCATCCAGGGCATGCGGATCAATGTGATTGATGCGATTCTGGCCGAGATTCAGCTCCTCCAGCTTGGTCATCGGCGAGAAGGTGAGGTACTCCAGTTCTGCTATCAGATTGCCTCTCAAATTGAGCACACTAATGGTGGTTAGCCCGGTGAAGGTCTTATTGCTCACTTGGCCAATCTTGTTGTGGTTCAAATGCAGCTCCTGCAGCTTTGCCTGGTAGGCAAAGGTGCGCTGCGGTATGGTGACCAGATCGTTGAACGACAGATCGAGGAATGTTAGTTGCGTGTAGAACTGCATCGACGAGTCGATGGTTTTGATTTTATTGTTTTTGATGACCAGTCGCTCGATTGAGGGATTGAGGACGATGGGCAGAACGTCCAGGGTGCCCTCTCCGCAATTGACCATCAGCGTATCGTCGTCACATTCACAACCATTTGGACAATTTGCCAGGCCATTTGTCGGCTTTAGGAGCAGCACCAGCGACAGCCATGACAACCACGACACGGACATGGTAATTGCCATGGCCGACGACAGGGCAGACGATGGTCTGCAGCCGTTGCTCATTATGGTCGAAACGACTGCTTCACCGTTGGTCTCCTCCGGGCGGGGCTGTCCTGCTCTGGGTGCTGGGTTTGGATTGGAGCTCCCACCGTTCGGTGGCTAACGTCGCAGTGGCCGTTTGCTTGGTGAGGCAAATTACCGCGGCCGTCGGGCTCTCTGGGGTTCAGTTGCCTGCTTCTATTTCTCGACCACCTCCGCTGGTTGGTTGTCTGCTTTTATTTCGGGTTAAATACGTTTTAGCCAAGTTTGCCAATGGCTTTCGCATTCAGCGTCCGACATTCGTAGCGCCGCAGCTTCTCCCAGCAGTTTGTACCCTGCAATAAGTGGAAAAAGGACAAAAAACCAGTTAGTGACCATTGCTCGTATTGCGGCGGGAGTGTGTGTGTGTGTGTGTATAGTGCACTTTAAATTGATTTTCCATTAGAGTTCAAAATTGCTTGGCTTTAGGATTTTCATTGGATTTGGCAGCAGTAGCCCCGACCCCCATCTCCTCTGGATTGCCCACGGAAACCTAATCGGTAGTTTTGTGGATTATTTTCCTGGCATTTTCGCTGTCGCTGTAGGAAACCCGCCCTCTGCTGCTTGCCAAATTGCCCGCATGGTAAACAAATGAAGACAATTTCAATGGCCGGGCATACAAGACAATTTGCCTTAATAGCATAGCACTGCCGGCCAAAGCAACCGGCCACCAAATCGAAGTCCACAAAACTAACCAATTAAAGCGAAAAAGCGAATTATTTTAAACCCTAACGGAAGGGAAGGGAAGGGAATTTGGTTAAGGAATAAACGATGGGAAGGTCGATGGGATTATAGGCTTCCACTAAAAAAAGAACTAAAATGATTTTCTGCAAAGGGTAAATTCCAAAGAAATTTGATTTTTGTTTTGCGTTAATAATTTCCTTCGACAGAGTCCCAGCCGACTTAGAGAGCTTTTAACTAACTCTTAAATATAACTTTTTTTCTATTCGCGGGCATACCATATAACAGAACCTCCCCCATTTCTAATGTATAAAAATACTTGTATTTTATTCAGAACAAAATTTGGTTGCTTACATTTAAATTTGAATTCTTAGTACCTAAAAGAAATCTTACAATTGCGTAAGAATTATTTACAAATTGTAAGTACATTAATAATTTACCCCTCCCATCAAATAAATAACTTTCTAACCTTTAACGTAATTTATATTCTAAATCGAATTTGGATGTATAAATTTCCAACCATCGCAGCAATCGGGCCACATTTTCTAGTTCCGTTTAACTTTGGAACTTTGAATTTCCCGTATCGATTTCGCCTTTTGTTAAAGCAAAAATTTAATTAAGTAAAATAACAGGAAAAAAAAACTTTAATACTGATCCTTGGGGCCGCTGAGTCCCTTCCACTTCTCCTGCAATTTGTCTGCTTTCCCCACTTCATTGACCTTTTTTTTTGCTGCCGAGGCCCGGCCCATCGGGTCTGCCGGGTCCCCAAAGTCAACCCTCTGCGTCGGAGCCGAGCGGATGTTGGGTCGGCGGGTTGTCCTGTCGCCAGGCTCCCCAAAGGCCCGGCTAGAGATATGCCACATAGTTTGGCGAAACTTAAAAACAACTTGCACTTTGTTTGCTTTGGGGACATTTGTCAGGGCAGAGGGCATCGAATGGCAAACAAAACTTAATTTAGCGCTCCACTGTGAAGAAGTTCAAGGATGTCAAAGGATATCGGTGAAGGCAGACCCACCCACGCACAGCCTGTCCCCGCCAGTGCCAAAACATAAATAAAACAAAAATAGAAAGCTCCTTTGTCCGGGCCCCCGAAAAAAACCCCACACAAAACAAAAGGGGTGGATGGCTGGAGGTAGAAATCGGTTGCTGGGGGTCCTGCCTCTTTTTCATACTTTTCAACTTTACGCACTGTCATGGGGCGGCCACCCAGCCCCTCGCCTGGTGGCTCTTTCAGCCCCAAAGGCGCTATGAAAATAATCATAGATGTGGGTCATACTTCAGAAGCGATGTTCCTGCCCGCTTTCCCTTGGATGGTTGGTCGGTCGACTGGTTGCAAAAAGGATAACAGCCGCCATCCCACCGCCGACTCTCGTTTTTATTATGTAAATATCACATAAACACCCGGGAGCAACTCGAGTGCAATCAAATGAAACAACGCCACAAAATGGAACGCTGCTCCTCAGGACTCGTTGACTGTTCTTTTTTCTTTGGCAGCTTCTTGGTGGGCTGTGTGTTCCCATCCGCCCTGTCATTATCATGCATATGCCATAAACCAGACGAAGGAGATCCGAGTCGAAAAGGCGAAACGCCAACTGACAAAATATTATGAAATGATGGGCCAGGTCCTGGGCATTCATCCTTTGTTTACAAACTCGACGTCGATGGTAAGCCCTCCGCTTTTATTTGGTGTGGAAAATCAAATTTAAATTGCTAAAATGACTGCTGAAAGTGCGGAAAGAATAACCAAGGCCACAGGCTAAGGACCTAAGAATCCCAAACAGTACAGGCCTTCGTGCCGTTGAGAAAATAAATAAAGTGCTCAAAATTTACTAATTAATGGAGGAATAAGTGGCGATGGCGGTAGCGATTTGAAGTAAGAGCACAGCCATTGAGAGAGGTAGAAAAAATTCGCAAATAAAAATCAGAATTTTTCAGGCAGATTTTAGCATTTTAATTTTGCTGATTAGTTTTTTATTTTCAGCTGGTGATAATATGTAGAAAACTTCTATGCTTTTAATTGCCTCGAAGACTTAAACAGAACATATTTAAGGAGTAATAATTTAAAGTCATTCTCTTTCCTCACTTTCGACCCTCCGAATCTGGAATTTTATGGTATGCTTGAAATTCGAACTCTTTAAAATCCGAAGCAACAGAAATCTCCCCTTCTAATGGGCTAACTGGAAACTCATTTGCTGGACTTTCGGCTGCCGCACGGAATTAAACTTTTGGGCCTTTCCCACATTTTTTTGTCACCCGCAATTGTTCCGGGCGACCCCAAAAAGTATGCAGTAAAATATTTTATATGCCAGTCAACCGCTGAGATTTTTGGGGGGAGCGCAAAAAAAGAAAAACCAAAAACATTTTGTTTTTGTAGGATTTTGTTTTGGTTTTCTCTGCACCCGATTTCGGTAACCTTTTTCCAACTGCCGCCGAACTCATTTATTAGTTCCGCCTGAATCCGGGGGGCTGTGCGGCCTGCCGGCCGACGGGCCCTTGCCAGGCGAAAAGGATTCAGCCCACCGACGCCGCCGCGCCATTGTTATAAATGTTTGGCTGTCAGTTCAACTGTAGCTGTGGGCTGTCGGTCGACCATGCCCCTCTCCAAGCGCCCTCTTCTAGCACTTTCATTGTATTCAACTGTCTGGGCGGGCAGCTGCCTTCTGTGCCGGTTTGTTGCTCCCGTTGGCCGGCGCGCCGCCAGTAGTTGGTGGCCGCTGTCCGACTGGTTTCGCTATGACTTCCGTTTGGCCCATGCCTCTCCACGATCCCCGGACCCTGCTTTCACACTTTGTTGTGCTTATTGTTTAGCCAGCAGACCAGGGCATTTCCAGGCTGCCGCCGCCGCTGCCGCCGTCGCCTCTTTCTGGGCTGGCCAGTGAGTGAGTTTTGAAAATTTGCCAAAAATACTTTTGCCACGAACTTTTTGCCAGAGCGTCGTCGGTGAAGTGAAATTGCAAAATAAATGCATGTTTCTGATTTAATACGGCGGACCGGGCCCAGGCCAGCACACAGTCCAAAACCCCGTTCCGTCCAGGCGCCCCCAGCGACAAGCATTTGAATGGTTTTTGCACCAAGTTTTTCTTTTTTTTTACTTTACTTTTCTGAACTGCTTAGTTGGTTAGGTTTCAGGTTTTTTGTGGGTTTGTTTTGGACGCCTGGCAATTGGCAAAAGTTTGGCCACAGCACCAAAAAACCAAAAGGACGGGACGAGCCCGGGGCGAAGCTCACTTTATTAATTTTTTCGCTATCTTTGCCAGTGTGCTCCAATTTCCAGGACACCCTCCCCCGTCCCACATTTCCCATCCACCAGTCGGGTGGTTGCCAGAAACTACCCATCAACGTCAGCAATAAACTTCAAGTTTGCTCTTGCCAAATGTTTAATATTTCAAAGTAGCGAACAGCCAATGGAGCCAACCCCTCCCACCCTCCTCGTAAACCAGCACCTCATCGCATCGATGGACAACCCCTTTAGCCAGCCAAATTTGCCCCGCTTTCCGTTCTCCATCGCCTTGTCAGACTTCCTCTTGTTATTTATATGACAATTTTGCTTGAGCGCGCGTTAAAATATCGCTGACAATATTTTATGCGCTTTGCTCGTGTTTTGCTAACGCAACAGAACCCACCCCCATTCCCTGCCCACCCACATTTTTTGCTATGATAAACTTGGCAAATTTATCCTGCTTTGTGCCATACGTCTTTTTTCCATAGAACAGTTCTTGGCTTGCCGCTGCGCTGGCGGTGTTCGCAGTTTTCAGTTTCAGTTTTTAGCTGCACGACCGGCAATGCCAATGGGTGCATGGGCGCCGGTGGGTGTGTGTGAGACACAAAACAGTCAAATATTTGCCAAGCCTCTGGAAAAAATAAAAACGATGCAAGTTTGCAGTGCAAAGCACTAGCCCGTTAACCCACAGGACTTTCACTGCGGCACGCAGCCTGCATCGACCGCGGACCAATCATCGCAGGCAGAAAAATTCGAAACATAAACAAAAGGAGAGCGAGGGTTTACATTTTTCCAATCAACTTAAAAAGAAAATAGAAAAGAAAGGAAATTCTAAGAATCTCTCTACCTTCTGGGATTTTAGTAATTATATCTCACTCATTAAACAAAAATATTATCAGGTCTTGTTGTTGTTTTGGAATTAGGCTTTTAAAAATGCTTTGAATGCAATTTTTAATGCAAAAATGTAAAAAATTAGGTATTTTAGCCCTCAATGTGATCCTTGAGCTGTTTCGTTGAAACAAAGTCGAAGTGCACTTTGCGTTTCACTTCCACTTTTTCCATAAAACCCAAAAAGACTTTAAACCTACTGCCTCCCTCAACTTGCTAGCCGGTCAGCTTTTTTTGCTAGCCATCCACATCGAGTTCATTAAGAAAGTTCCAATTGGGGTTTTGTCCTTTTATGGCCCTTAATTGTTTTCCCAGACAGTCCGTCAAAGTGGCGAGGGAACAGCGGTTGTGTTGTGGGAGCCCCTCAGAAATCCCACGACGAGGCTACTTTAATTTAAACCTGGAAATTGGGATACTACTCCCCAAATGTTGCTGGTTCCAGTGGCCGTAAAAAAAGTATTTTATGTTTGCCTTGAACATTTGAGGTTCTGTCGTCGCCATGGAGGATTCAGTATACGCACAATGTAGGAACGCAGCCAAGCCGCCGACGACAACGACAACGACCCTCAGACGGCCATTTTATGGGCCTCGGCTTTGAGGTCCTTTCTTGGCCAACTTTTCTGGCTGGCCAACAACATCGAATTGGCAGCGCAAGAAAGTAAAGAGTGAAATACCCAAAGCAACCATAAAGTAAACCGAATATTTTACATATAAACGACCGCAAGTGGCGGCACAGAGCCAACTCGAGTGGGCCAGACGACGACGCCATTTGAGCCATAATTTTTGGCCGCTTGCCCAAAAATCAGCAAGACCCTCACGGAGAGAGGCGCACCGACGGCGACGACAACTACAAAGTCGCAAGGTCGCTAGGCAAACTTTTTACCTACTTTCCTTTGGCAGGAACTTTAAGACCCCGTCTAAGTTACGAGATGTGGTCTGGAACTGCCAGGCCGCACAATAAATCCACGCTATTGATCCTTGCTCTCCGTCGACTAGAACAAATTTATATTGCAAACGGAAAACTAGACGACTGCGTGGTCCTCCGCCAGCCACGTTGACTGGGTCAAGGGATGCTGCCTGGCTGGCTCAAGGACTGGACGGGGGTAGTTTTATGTCCTTTGATAAACGCCCAGTTGTCGCCATAAACCAAGCACAGTTGGGGAGTTGCATGTCGAAATTCCCAACACCAATAGCTATCGGCGGACCTGGGCAGTCAAATGCGAAAGGGAATTTATCTCAAGGAAGCTGTGTAGTTTGGGTGCGGATAATCCGCATAGTTGGGGAGTTACATGCCGGAATTCTTGACTTTGAATATCAGCGGCTATTGAAGGACTCGGTCAGGAAAATGGGAGCGGAACTTAATCTCAAGAATCCCACGTGTCTTGGCGAGAGGAACAGAACTCCTCAAAAAATAGAATGCTTTGACAAATTTAAAAGGCCGCCTAATATTATATAAACTGGAAGGACTTTATACCGATTGCTTATTACTCTGAGCCATTGAATTCTAATCTGTGCTCCACGAGCGCGCAAAAAAATACATGTACTCAACTAAAGATGTTATAACTTCAGAAAACTATAACTTTTATTGAATCTGTTAAAAGAGATAAATTCGTAAAATAGGCAAACACTGAATTCTTATTTATGTTTACGTTGGTTTTAGGATTAATTGAAAGCATTCGATGCCATTTTTCGAAGAATGGAAATTGCCATTTGGAGCATTGGAAAATCATTGAGGGATTGATGTTTTTAAGCTATGAAGAGCCAATTTTATTCTTCTCATCTTTTAGATTCCTTTAAAGGTTTTTATTCTGCCAGTTCTCGGCGTTCTTTCTTTGACACTTTGACAAAGGTGAGTGAGTGTAAAATGCGAATAAGTTTGAAGTTTGAAATCCGTTTAATTGGAAAAGCCTTTTGCCGAGCATTTCTTTGCCTGCCTCTTTTCGGCCGCTCCTTGCCATTTCGCCTTCCGAGCCTTGGGGGGATTTTTTTGCTCGATGAAAACTTTCCAACTTTTGCCATAATTTTTGCTGCTTATCGACGAAAGTCGGCAAACAAATCGGATTCTGTATTTAAATTAAGTAAAAAACAAAAAAGGTAAAACAGCCAGTGAACTTTTTATCCCCATTTCTCTGGCTTACTTTCTTTCCAGAAACGAAAACCGACGGCCTGCCCGGCAGTGGCAGCGGCACTGCCGCCGGCGAGGAGACAAAGGCTGCACACTTAAACACTCGTTGCGGATTTGCCTCAAGTCTGTCGAGGGTTTAAAAGCATTTCGGTTGTTGGTTGCCACCGCAGCAGGGGATCCGTGGGGCTCCAAAAGAGAACGAGAACGAGGACGCCAAGCGACAATAACCGCCACATAGCTGACGGCATTAGGAAAGAGGCGACCGGTAAGCCTGCCGGGCGGTGGGCCAGGCCGCATTTGTTGCTGACTCAAAACTGCAACAAACGCGGTCGCCGGCCGCCCGCCCCTGACCGGCCAGGCAGCGCTAAGTGGCAGCAGTGGCGGTGGCTTTGGCGGCCCAGTTGACCGCATAGCTGCGCTCCACCCGACCGCCCATCTGTCCGTCCGCCCGCCCTCTCACCCTGTCGCTCTCTTTGGGCGTAATAAATCTTTTGGAAAATCGCGAGCGCAAAGTGCGCCAAGTCCATGAAAACGGTGAAAATTGCACGCCAAGGAAGCGGACCGGGGAAAGCAACAAAAGCGACCGAAACATCAGCGAAGCGATAGTCCAGCTTACATGGAGTTCAGGTGGGTGTGGCAGATGGGCGGGCGGTCGGGCGGTGGCTGGAAAATCACAGACCGTAGAAGGCGTAAATTTAGTGCCCTTTAAATTTACTTGCACACTTGCGGTGATTTAGTTTCGGGGCTTGCCTGGCGCGCCTGGAAGTTCAACCAGAAAATCGAGGCCAATGGAAGTCAAATAACCCAAGGAAATCAGTTTGCCCGAAAGGTTCTGGAATTGTTTCCTCCTCCACATTAAAGCCCGAACCCAGGAGCCTGCCCTGAAATCCTTTTGATGTTTGCGCTTACATTAAATTCCTGCAACGCAAGGACCGTGGTGGGCGGGATGAAAAACTTTAGCCGACCACTGGGAAAACTCGCTTCTTCTGTCCGGCATCAATGGAAAAAAGGGAGACCCGTCGACCAGCCGCTGAATCTAACATGCTTGGATTTGCCTGTGTGCACGTGTTTGTTAGTGTGTGTGTGTGTGTGTGGAGGGCACGTCGAGGTTTTTACTTTAAAAAGCCGCCATTGTTTATGCACAGAAGGATAGCGGGCGGTCGGACTGCCGATCTCCGTCTACAGGGCCAGGCAGACTCATTTAAAGGCTCCGACTGCCGTCGCCGTCGCCGTGGCCGCTACCAACCCGACATGAGTTAAGTGCGGCGGCAAAATTTATGCGAAGAATATAACGGCAATATGTGCAACAGCAGTCCCTGCAACAACAACAACAGCAAAACCAACCACACGCCCGAAAAACGCAGCCGCCACATGCCGTTCCTTTTTGGGGCGTGGCAGGGCGGCTGTTCGGTGAAAGGACCAAGAGAAACACACGGAAAACCAATCGGTCTTCCGCCCCCTCCCGGTAGGAGCCGTTGCCGTTGTTGTGGCTGCTGCAGTTGCAAGTTTGCATAAGGCCCAGGATTTTTCCCATTTTACTGAAAAATGTTCAGCATCAAAAGCGGCAGGAAAAACATTTGCCAGGTCCCCCAAAGGCCCGTCAGTGGTGCGCGGTGTGTGTTGTAAGTTGAAATAAGAAATTTCAGGTTGCTTCTTTAAACTTCAATGAGAAGATAAAATTTCTTATCGGCCCGACTCCTCAGTTTTAAGCTTTTAATTAATCCTTAAGAATTTCATTAATTAAATTGCGAAAAATGTGTTGCCAACTCAACCACCCAGAATACCTGAGGAAGGAACTAAAGGAAGGACCATCCTTCGCTTTGTTTGGAATGCGAATCGTGCTGAGGCATTTGAAAAATCAACAAATGGAATTAAGTGAAAAATTCTAAAGTTAATTTATGGTCGCTGGGAACAATATCCTTTTTTTATTTTACTTTGGATTCTTCCGATTTTATACGATTTGTAATTTTTTAAATAGCAAATCTGCTTTTCAACCCGCTGATTTTCAGCACATTTAAGTCATGGGGACTTGGCCTTAAAGTTATAAGGAACAGGCTGCATTGTGTTTATACAAAAAAGAAAGGAAGAAAATAATTTTTAAAACATTTCCCATGGAAAATAGTGACAAAACTGAAAATTTTGAATTGTACTTTACTGTGGATTTAATTTTTACTTATTCCTTAGCCTGAAGTAGGCAAAAATGAATTTACTTTACTAATGAAAAAATAATACGAGCAAATCCTATTTTCTTTATCTTTGACGTTGCTTATTTTTGGGAAGGGACTAAAAAGGAAAGAGAGAAACAAATAGTGTTTTCTTAAAAAAAGGTTTCATTTTTATAGCAAAAAAAACCCGATTCGTTTACATTGGTAATTGTGATCAAACTTGTAATTGAAGGATAATTTAAAAAATATATGTTTAAAGCTATGATCAGTTTTTAACTCAGAAATATTTGATTTTGGCTTCGAGCCTCTGCTTGAGGGAGTTTAAGCTCTCCTCTGGCTGGGTGGTTTGCAAATGGAAAGGAACCTTCTCTTAATTGAGAGTTGGTAATGTTCAGCTGCAAGCGAGCAACCCAATTGAAAATCTTGGCCGTTCGCAACAAGAAAACAACTTTGGGGAAACTTTCGGTAATATAAATCAGCCAAAAAGGCTTTAAAAGTAAACAAAAAAAAAAAACAAAAAAAAAAAAAAACAACACACTCACCGAAAGACCCCCTTTCCCTCGTTTACAATGCTTCGTTGTTGCTGGTCGTTGCTTAATGACGCAAGTAATTGCGAGTGCACTGAGAGTTGCTGTTGGCTCGGGTCAGCGGGAGCTGTGGGCTGCCATTTGAGAGTTTTACAATGCAACTGCCACAAGGGAGCGACTTAATGAAAATCAAACAACACAAATACCAACAACAACAGCAGCCGTAACAACAATAACTCAAAGTCGGTCAACTGTAGAGTGGAAAACGTCGCACGGATCGAATGACTTTGAATCGATGACTCGGGCTCTCAAAACTCCGACCATCAAGCGGGACATGCAACTTGCCGCACCAACGTCGGTATATAATTGATAAACGAACAGATGTACAGAAGCTCAAGTGAGTGTGCATGTGTGTGTGTGGTGTGCTTAAATGAATGAATGATGTGGCATGAGAGCTGGCAGTTAAGTGCTTGAATTCTTGTCTACCATTTGAAAAACTTTAACATTAAAGTGACTACTTGAATTTTGTTATTTGCCACAGGGGTGAGGACGGGGACTGGGACAATTGATTTATGTACTGCAAATACCGAGAGGCTGTTGGCGTTTTTGTAATTTCGCCATAGAAACTTTCAATTGAGTTGGGTAATTAAATTAATCGCCATCCCTGGGTTCATTGCAATTTGTAAACGACTTGAAAACTCTCACGAAGAAATGCGTTAATTAAGTTACTGCGAACAACCAGCGAGCGCAAACAACAAGTGCAACATAGCAGACATTCTGGCATATGACATGCTGTGTCGATGTCGAACCCAAGCCCCCGGGGTCACCGTCGGCCGTCAGTGGCCAGTCGTCAACCGACCCACCGTCCATCCCGGCGAGTTTGTTGCACTCGAGACCAAATGACGCTGGTGTATAGAAGCACACAGCAGCTGTTATAATTGTCACGCAATTGTTTATGACAACGACGAGGAGGCCTGGGGAGGCGGTAGGGCCCTTATAAACGACGAGAGGGCAGTTCGTCAGCCAACGCGGAAGTCCCAATGCAGGCCGGGCGACAAAAACAGCGCGCGAAATGCAAGTAGCAGTCGCGTGCAAGTAGTCGGCTTTAAAATTTTTAGACGAATCATAAGGAAAACTAAGAAAGCTACAAAAAATCTTTACAAAGAAATAGAAATCGGCACAGAATTGCGTAAAATTCAAGAACATAATAACAGAAATCCCAGAGACAAAAACTGCGCTTGCCAAGAAAGACCAGAAAATCATGGAAAAAAACTCAAACAATTTACTTGAGATATTAAAATCTTAAAAATGTGGGATGTATGGCGGCTAAGGGCATTTAAAATTAAATTTTAGTTAAACACTTTCCAGCTGTTTTTGACTTTGATCCCACAAAGCAATACAAATTTTCCCTTTGCTTTATGTTTTATATAATCAAAATTGTGTGGCACTTTGAGCACGCCACGGTGAAGCAAGCCCTGTGTGAGAAAAAATTCAACGAATCCACTTCCATTGCGTCAGCGGCTGGGAGAAGAAAAAAATCCAACGAATTGCAGCCGAGCGTTAAAAACCGCGAGCGGTAATAAACGCGCCGTAAAAAGGCTGCGCCCCAATTAATTGCCGATTTGGCAAATAAAACCGACGACAACGTAATCACAAGCATTTAAAATATTATCGCCTATCTGATCCCTTTCTTTGTTATTGGTTGGCGTATTTGTCGTTGGTGCTGTAATTCAATCGGATTTGATTTGATTACCTTTAATTTACTTTTCAGCGCAGTTGAACAATCAGCGCCGTGGGCAGCGGCTCTCCAAATGGACAGTTGAGCATTTAACAATTTTCACTTCTACTCCTCCTCCTCCTACTGATCCTGTGCGCTGGCTCATTAACAATTCAAACAGCTTGTGACGTAGTGCTGATGACGTTTGCGGACTGCCGTGTCGGCCTGTCTGTTTGGTTGGGATGGTTCGTGCGTTTCTTGTCGCTTTCAATTTCGTGCGGTTTTCAATTATTTATTTGCTGTTTGCTTCAATTTCAGCGGCAGGAACTTTGCTGTCAAGCATATTGCGGTGAGTTATTTCCACAAACTTGTCGCTGTTGTTGCTACTGCGGTGCTGGCTGTTGTTGTTGTTTTTCCAATTAAACTGCAATGGTAAAAGGCAAGAGAGAGAATTTAATTATTAAGTGCAAAAAAATTGTAGTGAAAAATTAAACACAATTTAAATATGCATGGAAATTTATGTGAAGTGATTTTTTTTCCCATAAATTCCAACTTATTTATTTATAATCATCATTTTCGAAAACAAAATTTCAATTCGATTTGCAAACCAAATAACGAAGCATATATAAAATTGACAAACTCATTTCTTTTTATAGTCAAAAAGGAATATTTTTTTTTATTCAGGCAAACTAAAGATAAAGCCAAGTAGCAAAAAAAGCTTAAAATTAAACAAATCGTATATTCAACAATATATTTTTTGGGTCAATGAAAGTATTTTAAGATATAAAAAATACATCCGTACCCAAGATAGTTTTTGTCAAAGCAATTAATACAAAAAATTGATTTGAATAGGGAATACAAATGAATTTAATTATTTGAACGAAAGTGCAAAAAGAGTATAACCCATTCGTCCATAATCCTGCCTTCAAAGTGTATACTTTATCACAGGCTCTGTTGACAAATAAAATCCACTTTCCTGCTGTTTTTCTGTTGGTTTTGCCCGTTGATAAATATAAATAAATTATGCATAATTTTTTCAATATTTGTTTATCAAATGTTTGTAAAAAATACGAAAAAAAAATCAATTAACCAATTTGTCCGAATGCCAGTGAATTAATTGCAAATATGATAAGCAAATTGGAGAAATAATTTGCCACAAAGCTTGGAAAAGCCTACACCCTTAACTCCGGCCTAAAAAAAGCCCACAAAAATGTGTGACTTGGGCAAACCGCGCCCAGGAAAATGGAAAACTATCGAAACGCCAGCCGGTAGGGAGCCAGTTACACAGCAAGTGTTGTAAGTATGCGCTTAAATACGCATTTATTCATACAAATATGGCCGAGACCGACATCTAGGGGCCGTCCTATGGTCGGCAACCGCAGCCGGCAAAACAATAAAAACAAAATGCAGAACGAACGAATTTCCATGTCCTCCCGCTGGCCCACCGCCTGGGACCAACTGGGACCGACTGGACCGAGCTGGCAACAGCCAAACGGGCAAATCAGATGCGCAACTAACGAGCAACAACCACGACGACGACAACAGCGACAGCAGCCGCAGCAACAACACCGACACGCTGCTGTGCGCCGGACGGCCAGGCCAAGCGCCGCGGGTACTTCGCTGGCGAACATGGCGCAAATGTGACAAATATGGGCATGAAGTGTGCAAGTGACAAGTCTAACATACTTACAAATTTTCATGAGACCAAAAGCCAACTAAACGGGCCTGGTGGGCCGATGCTGGCCACATTACCACCAGCGGGGAGGGCAGCCAGCAGCAGCAACAAAAAAAAAAACAACAACGCAGGAGTCAGCAAGGAATTTGCGTTTTCAAATGTATGTTAATGATGTTCCAGGTTTCCAGCTAACACACACACACACAGCAGCAGCAGCGGCAACAACGACCACAATGGCAACGATGATGACTTCTATTTTTATTAGGAGCCGCTGTTGGCCATTTGGCAACTCGGCGCGTCGCACTCTTTTTCTCCTTGTCACTACTTTTTCCATTTCCCTGTGTATTTCCTGTGACGCCTCTCGACTTTTTCTCCACTTAGTTTTCATTTTAATGATTTTTTCCGTGGGATTCCACAGAAAAGAGCGCGCAAAAAAAACTTGATTTGAATAAATGCAAACTAATGCGGTGATGACCTGCGTATTTTCAGGGGTTTTTTCTTCCCAAATCAAATTTCAATTTTCAGCGCCAACAGTTGTCATTTGAGTTTGGCTAAAGGGCCCCACGAAATAGATCGATCGTCTGGGCTTTCTACCATTGGAGTCCAGGAAATTAAAACTAGTCAGTCCACCGCACTCAAAACTAGGGATCCCTTGAGGCCAATTCCCAACTTTGATTGGTTCGAACATGCAACACGCATGCGTGGCCGGATAACGAATGACCAGTGAACCCTTTTGGAAGCGGAAGCTCCGGGGGCGAGTTTTTGACATTCTACCTAATTCAATGGCACGCAGCAATTACTCCACCGAATGCCTCTCATCCACCTTGCCCCCCTACCAGGCCCCTTCAACCTGGTGACACTGACCTACGCACGCAACGACGGTTTATAAAGCAATTTAAATTCGTCTGTCGCTGTTGCCACGCATTTCAATTGTTTCACCGACGTCTCGGCCGGTCTCGTTCTCTGTGCCTTCATGACGTAATTATGTACGTATGAAACAAATTGTAATTACTACCTTGAGATACATTTGCCCAGATAAGCGTTTTTTCGTGTCGCATGCGTTGATTTGTTTGCCTATTTTTGCCCAACCAACGGAGGCATCGAAATTTACTCTGCTGCTGTCCCATAAATTTGTCTAGCTAATTACGACGATGGGGATAAACAATACACAACAAATGTTTATAAACAAAATCGTGGGAGAAAGAAAAAACAAGCCGACAAGGCTAACTGAACTGACCAAGCTCAAGAAAACTTAATATGCGCCGTCGGGAGCCATCGCGGCCTTGAGTTGCTTCCGTCAAATCGGTTAAATTTCATTCCTTACCCGCCCCACATTGGAAAATGTTCTTCTACTTTCTTCTACAGTCCCTCATGCGGCATTTTATTTGTATAGCCGAATTGAAATTATATAAAGAGATATGTCAGTTAAATTCAGAATCTCTAAATTCTTTGTTCTTATACTCGTCTGACTTCCTTTATGTAATGTGTTGTGTGCGTATGTTAATTAACCGTTTAATGGTTCTCTTTTAAGATAGATTTTTTTCTCGCCCTCGTTAATTAATAAAAACCTTGCAGCCTGATGGCATCGAATGCCATTTCCATTGATAAAGATTTTTATTAAGCAAGTGCCGAGAAATAAATCACAAATGAACTTGTTTCGGGCACAAACATTTTCCGGGCGCACAACAACAACAATAATTGAAGCAAATTTCCCACAAAACTGCCATTAAATGGACTTTTGCTGCGGTCGATTGCTGTCCACAGAATAGAATTCCAGTCAGCAACCAAGCAGTGCCGAGCAAACTGCAGAACCAAATCGATCTATCATATTATTATTATTGAGCTAGAAAGCAATTTCAATAAATAAACAAATTGGGTCAGTGCAATCGATAGAGCAAGCAGTGGGGGCCTGGGCAGGGCGGGAAAGCTGCCACACATGCCACAAATTCAGATTTGAGTGGCCCGACCGCCCGATTGGAGCATCCGCATCGTCAGCTCATTAAGGTCAGGGGTGGGGTCAGCTGCTCAGCCAGCACGATTCATTTATTATGAGAAGATGGTCAAAATTGCTTAGTTTTTCGTGACATAAACACGGCTCGGCCCACCCACCTGCGGACCTTGTCCGGAAACTAAACTAGTTCACAATTTGGTAAGCCAACGATTTACATGTTTAATAAACAGCAAATTAAACTAAAACATCAAAGCAGCAATCGAAGCGTCCCCAAAAATCCATTTTCCATATTCAAACGAATCTCGGTTTTGAGCGTCATTCGCTTTGCCGCGCATAAAATTTTGTTCAATCAAAATACAAAAATTTAAAATGCAAAAACCACGAGAAATAAATACGCACAGCGTTTAGCGTAATTACAGAGGAATAGCAAATGAGAAAAATCACAAATATATACACAAATAGACCGCATAAAGCACAGCATATAGCGTGTGATATTGGTCCGATGTCTGTTTATATTACGCGGGGCGATAAGCACGCAGCACGTCGACATTTCCGAATGGGAATTTTGGTTTGGAAATTTATTGCAAAGGTTAATTGGGTGTTGACGAGCGTTTCGTCTCGTTTCGCTCCACCAGAAATATGTGATAATGAGCTCCGTTGCCAATGACTTTTAGCTACATGAATTCGGAGAAAATATTTTCAACTCGTGGGCCCTTTGAATTCATCGCTCTGGTGGTCCCCGAAATGTTTAAAATTTTCGGTGAATTTATTTTTAATATGAATACATTTGCATTTAATCGCTTAAAGAAATACGAATTGGGTTCTTGGTTTATCTTATTTCTTTCAAAAATATTTATAATTAATATGGGCAATATTTTAAGGATAAAAAACTAATTTGATACACTTTCCCGTTATGGTAAAATTCGGCCAAAAAATTGGTTCAAAATTTCAGTTTTCATTTAAATTTGCTTAGGGCTATTCAGAGACATTTATTGGGCCTTAATTTGGATTGTAAAGTATTTCTATTAGTCTTTTAAGGAGCACATTTAAAATTGTATACCTTGTTTACCCACTGATCCCAAAACAAATTCGCTTTCGAGTGTTTGGCTTTACTTCGAGGGAGATTATGTAATTTCAAACAATTTGTTTGGATATTTGAAAGCCGTAAATGGAAAAACAAACCCATCAGTTCTTACGCAAGAATACAAAAAAAGCAGAACGAAGGGAAAATTACTTTCGCCGATTTTGCGAGTGAAAGCGGAGCAGCTACAAATCCAAGTCATCGCTGTTGATAGAGAGGAAAAAAAATTGTTTCAATTTCGTTTTCATTTCCATTTCGCTGGCAAGCAAATCAGACACGTGACAGTTCAGCTGCCAGTAATCGCGACTGCTCCCTGCATAACCGAATGCCAGCTACTCTCTGCGTCCCGTTAATCGCCTTAGCCAAGCGATGGTCCTAGAAATAATGGACCCTCTAGGAGGTTAGAAGGGGGCCAGCCAAGAGCTTGCACAAAATCAATTGATTTTTTATTTATGAAGCTGCCAAAAGTAAGCCAGCCGATCTAAGCTTTCGCTCCCCCTGCCTGCCACCAGCAGCAGCAACTGGGGCTCCGGCTTAGCCCTCTTGCCGGAGTAGCCAGGCGGCACCTTAGTCCAAGCGCAAAGCAAACAGAGTTCAGCGACGATGACGACTACGACAACGCCGACGACGAAGACAACGAGGACGGCGGCGACTTTGGGATTGCATAAGGCAAACAAACAAACCCATAAATAAATTATTTACATTGCCCGCACCACAGGGTCGGCGGGCGCTGCTGCTGCTGTCATACGCCTAAAAGTTAAATACAAGCGACTTCTTTGCCAGCCCGGCGCGGAGTGTGAGTTGATCTGGGAGGGCGGCAAATACTTGGGCCGCTTTTTTTTTGCTGCCTTCCACTGTTTTGCAAAATAAACAAAACTGAAATGACAAACAGACCCAGCCAGGCAAAAGATGACAATATCAACAACAACAGCAGCAAGCTGAGCTAAACGTCTGACCGGCCAAAGGACAAGACTGTCCAGTTGGCTGGCCCGGCCCGGTCACAGCTATGGTGATGGCGACCCACCCGGCGGCCGTCTTCCCTGCCTACGTGTACATTATCAGAGTAAACAGGCATTATGGTCCCCAACATAATGGGCCACCGGCCAACAGCAACAAAAAGTGAGCAACTAATAGTGATTGCCGTTGTTGTTGCTGCTGTCGTTGGCGAAAATCGCAGTGAGTGTGGTTCAGGGCCGTCAATGGGCGGTGTGTGTGGTCCGAAGCCGACAGGCGACCTAAAAAAAGCCCACTGTGAAATTAAATGAAGAAAGGAAATGACCAGACCATTGCGATAAATAAATAAATAGCCGGCTCGTTGGAAGTACTTGGATCGATTTGCTCAGAATTTCGAAGCGGTCAGAGGCAGCGACAACGACGTCGACAAAATCATAAGCAATCAGATCATCTAATGGGCCTGTTAGAAGGAAGCCCTTGAATATTTTATCGAAGGCAATTCCACAAGGAACTGCAAAGACCAAGGGTAATTGACCCGTGTCTGCCTATAAAGGAAAGCTTAAACTTAATCGAACATATCTAAATAAGAACAACGAACTAGAAATTCACAAAAATGCAGGTCAAATTCAGAGAGTCCAGAGAACACATTTCAAAACTTAATTTTTTGTGAATGGGATGGATTAGAAAAGAAAAGATTTTTTTCGGGAAATATAAGAACAACAAATTTAGAATATGAAAACCGGTAAACTCAGATTGTCCAGAGAATAGATTTTAAAACTTGTCAAAAGAAATTCCCGAAACCTTTTTTTGAACTTTCTGCTTAAAAATGCATTCCTAATCACGACGCGTAAAAAGTTAATCTATGAGTTTTTATTCTAGCTCAAAATGTTTTTAAATAAGAACAAAATTAAGAAAAGATTTCATACGACCCTTTAGAAGATGAAAAGAAACGATACGAAAGAAATAAAGAATCGGACAGAAACTTTTAGTTATCGAGATTTTCTATTGTCGAGGTATTGGGCTCCTCCCCGTATTCTTATTTGAATTATCTTCTTCATCAATGGTAAAGAAACCGAGACTTTGATATTTTTGCGGAACACAAGTTCAATATTGTCATGCTGCTTGGAAGTTCTGCCAAAATATACGACTCTCGAAAGGACTGCGATGCGATTGATTGGCACTTTTAAATTCCCTTAAATTGAACTGCTAATACTGTCAAGTGTCAAATTAATGTTCGGTTTGCTTTCAATTTCCTACCCGGATGGATGGCTGACTTTTCGGAATTAGCGCAGAAGAAATTTTGGTAATTTTCATTTTTACCTTTCGCCAGCCGCCACTCGGTCACTTTCGAAATGATTCTGGGCGAAAGTCAAGGCAGAAAATGAACAACCAAAATTTTCTGTGCTCACTCCGACGAACGAGAGAAAATCGACCAATGCAAATTACGTGCCCGGACCAACAGTTCAATCGAAGAAGGTGACGGGGGCTGGCAACCAAACCGCAAAAGCAACCAACAACCAAACGAATTGACGATGTTATCCAAGGTAGAAATGCAAAAATGGGCGCCGCCAACTTGAAATGGAAAACCTCAAAATGCAACACAACAGTAACGCAAAAAAAGCAGAGAAAAATGGGGGGAAAATTTATATGCCATTTGTGTGGGGAAACCCAAACTTAAAGCGGCCAACGCTGAGCACTCCGCCCTCCTCTCCTTGGACTTTCTAGAGCAGGAAAAGCACATACAGAAAATATTTCCGTAGCGCTTACGGCTTTTGGCCTGACAACACCAAACCGACAAACACACTGCCAAGTTATTATTTGAATTGCCAGGCGGTCTAAGGATACTAGGATGTATTGCTCTGTTTGCCAGTCAATTGTGGTGGCCTCTTCGACCGACTCGCCCTCCCCGCCCTGTTTGTCTTTTGGCCCCTCCTCACCTGCCGCTGGCCATTGAAGCGCGCTCTGTTTACTCGCGTGCTTGTGGCACTCCTTGGACTTGGGGTTGGCTTCGGCTCTGTACGCCCCGTAATGGTTAGTTTCTGATTTCGAGCAATAATTCAATGGCTCGAACAATGAATCTTATGGACTGGCGCCACAGCCGCGAGTTGGAGTCAGCGTTTTTGGGTGGCCTGAGATGTTTCAAACGCCTCGGCCCGGCAAAAACTCGACGGCCGGCCAATTGTCAAAGCTGTTGAGCGTCGCACGCGTGGCTCTTGGCCATATAAAGCGAAGACGGCTTTCCAGCAATGGTAACGGCAACGCGTTGTCAGCCTGGCGTTCGATGTCAATCCCGGCGGTTAGATACACAATTACAGTTACCCACAAAGAGATCCATGGAAACCGACAGACCAACCGGCCGCCGGATCCTCCTCCATAGGCGGCACTGCTCTGCTGTGGCTTTTGATGTGTCGGCCGGCGCACAGAGGAGAGGGTGTGAGCCACCAATGCCCCCCGGCAGCTTAGTCATGTGCGGTCTGTTATCTGATACAAACCGGCAGCCCTCTACAACCCGACTCAGGGCCAAGTAACTAACGTGGCTTTTTATTGTTTCAAGTGTTAAGTTTTTTTCTCTTCTGTCTCCGCTTTGATTTGCTTATCCTATGTGTATGGCTGTGGGGATCTGTATCTCTAGGAATTAATCTGCAAGTGTTTAGACAAGCCCGCCGCTTGGCCCTCGTCTCAACCTGCCGGGCCGAATGCCCCCGGAGCTTTAGTGCTTCTTGAGCTTGTTTTTCATGTGAATCATCAGCCGGCTTGGTTGGGACAGACAGCTGCTTTGGTTTTAGTTGTGGCAAATTGCATAATTGCCATGCGGTCGGACGGACGAACGGCCGGTTGGATACTTGGCCGTTGGCTCAAATCATTTTGCCATGATTCATGCAGACACACAAGACAAATTGCCACTTGCCGAGCTTAAAAAACAAAGTGATTTGCAGTTCTCTCAGGTTTTGTTCAGAGCTTCTCAAAATCAACCTCCAGAAGGTTCCCAAATTACTGGACTCATTTTCAAGGAATCTTCAGGTTTCATTGAACCCTCAAATTGTGTATACTCCATTTATCAGTTATGGGTTTCTATATGTCTCAAATGTGATATTTTGTTTATATTGAATCGCCTCATGTTGTTTATATATCGTTTTATGGGCTTTCCGGAGAGCTTTAGAGGCCAATGCACTCGAAACAATTTCCAATAAATTAACATTTCATATATATATTTTTGAATCTATAATTTCAATAATTTGGACTCAGAAATAGGGTTCATACTATTAATTTGCTAGGTCGGAGTTTACCTTCTTATAAGAGAATCTTTTTTGCGACATATGTGCAAGGTGGTTAAATTGGAAAGCAAGCATAAAAATTTAATTTAACACTCGACTGCATACAGGAACTTTACAGGTGTGATTAAATCGTCTTTTCGCAATTGTGGAAAACATTTTTGGTACGTCGAATTTATAATTTCAGCCAGGAATAAGCAAAATGCATTTGCCATAAAGTTTCGTGCAGGATAAAAGCCCAGAACATTTAGACATGATCTCTATTTCGGTCATCGATTGGTTCACTCAACTGCTAACCCAAACTGGTTTAATGGATATTTGCCAACATTTAGCCATAAATTTCAAGTCGCACATCGACCGACAGGCAACCCACACCTCCTGGCCAAAGGCAATTAAAGATTAAAAACCCATCTCCCGGTCATTTATGGCTGGGTCTATTGGCCTCTGTGCTGTAGTTGGCCAGAAATCAGATGACCAACACGTGCTAAGCTCATTAGGTCCTGTGATTCGCCAGCCAACCGGAAAAGAAGAGCAAAAGGCCAACGGTCACATAGACAAAATCCAAAAGCCCAAGCCGAACCACAACCAACAAACTAATAACCAATAAAAAAAAAGTCTTAAGCCGTCTAAGCCCTTAAATGCTATTTTAAAATACAACAGCTCCTCAGGCCAAAGGCAGGCAGCGTCAGGCAGAGGGTTGGCCAAGGGCTGACTGCCAGCCACTTGTGTGGCTATAAGAAATTACAAATTTTGCAGCAACAGCCGCACTACACACACAGCCCCCGGACTCCCAAGCCGTTCAACTCGAGTGGCCCAGGAAACCGTTCAAGTTGAAAAGCCCTTTTAATAAGCACGGCCGAGAGTCAAACTTGCCGGGCCGTGGCAACAAGTGGTCCGCCGGGACGGCCAGCCGGCTCTTCAGTTTGAGTGAATGGAGTCAAAGATGATGAGCAGCAGCGGTAGGCTTAAGTCTTGATTGGCAGGGAGATGGCGGGTAAATACAAAATAGAGCAGCCGGCAACTCGGCCCCGTCTTTTCTTGGCTTGTTTCTGCAACTGTTGCTCTGTCAGTTGGGCAGTTGTGGCCGCTGCTGCTGCCGTTGCTGCTGCCTTGCGGTTATGTACGTGGCAGCAGCAATTTAGCTCACGGCCGGGGCTCCAGTCCAGGCTGCATCGCTGCGACGCTCTTCTGTTGAACTTTTAATTTGATGAATGATATACATTTGTCTCGAGTGCGAGCGGCTTGCCACAGATTGCCTGCCCTGGCCAGCTAGTCGGTCCGGGCGGACAGCTAGCCGGTCAGCCGGCCAGACCTCCCCTCCCTCTGCTTTATATAATTGTCGGGCCGAGAACAGATCAACGGAGCCCAGCTAACCCAGCCAACCAGCCCCCTGGCATATTTGCACAGCATGGCAAAAGTCTTTCGATGCACAGTGGATAACAAATCAAAATTATAAAGGAAGAAAGTTCGCTTTATGCTAATAAAGGACTCAAAAACGAAATCAAATAAAACGCTGAAATGGTTGGGTAAAAGGGGACCGAAAAATTGCTAACCAAGTAAAATTCTGTAGACTACTAGAAATAATCAAACAAATCTGTTAAGAAAAAAAAAACTCGCAGATTCTCTTATCTATTGATCCAAGTATTTGGGACCGTATGTGATTTTCTACCAGAAGATCAGAATATATCGAGATAAAATACCAAGACCGAATGGACTCGAAGAGTGTATCCAGAGTGTATTCAACTTAGAAATTTGTTTCTATTTAGTTTAAGATTAAATTAACGAAAGTTATATTAAAATTCTACAAGATTCCCAACCCCGTAATGTTATTGAATCTGCATTTTGGTTTTATTTTTGTGCACACATCGAATTCCTGTGGCTTCTAATGGAAGCCCTGGATTTGATATCTTAATAAATTTTTGTTAAGGATTTATAACATTTACTCCACCGTGAATCGGCTGAAAGATGAGCATCAATTGCTCGCTTGGCAGGCAGGCAGGCAGGCAAAAAAATAAAAAGAGACCAACTCGGCATCCCGGATTGCCAATGACGATGACACATACAGTGAATACTCTATAATTTCACACACACATACACACGCACAGCCACATGCTGCCTTCTCGGATTGCCCGCTGCAATTATGAGAGGGGGAACGTCTTGCTGGCTTTGGCTGATCTTGAATCTTGAAACCTGCATTCGCCGCCACCGGAAGCTTGGCTCAACTTCAACTTGCCCTCGCCGTCGCGGAGAAAACTTGTTCTTACGGTTCATCTGTTGGTTTTTCAAGTGCCCCACAGAGCGACGGCGGCTGCGGCGGCAGCGTGGCTCGGCCGGCTGACATGCCAACATACAACATCCTTAATTATGACAATCAGTGGGTCCGCGCCCCTCCGCTCCCACCAGCTGCGGGATTTTTGCGGATCCAGATCATTGGCAGTACGTGTGGATGGCCCGTCAGCCCGGCTTTGCCTCGCCAGGTGATTAAATCGCGGCCAGGCTGTTAACTCGCCCGAATATGGGTTATGGCTGAAAGCGCTCAATTAAAATTTCAACTGATTTTTTAAGTTTTTTTATTTTTTATTTTTAAAATTGTGAAATGGAATCGGTTGGCGGGCAAGGTCATCGAGAGGTGGGTGGAGCGCTTTCCATTGTTCTCCCTCGAAATCGATCACTTTCGTTGCGGTGTAGAAACTCTGCCCTCTCGCTGATTGATTAGCCAGCCAAATAACAATTAATAGTTCGGCTTTCACCCTGTAACTGCAACTACACCAACAACAACTAATTACTTTCACTGGGCACAGCCCGATTGGCAAATAAACCGAACCGCCACGGCTCTCGAGAGATCAGCATACCACGGGGGGCCATAGGTTAATATGGCAATTAGCCAACAACAAGCAGGCCGACTGAAATGCGGCCCAGCTGCCCGACTTGGAAATCAAAAGAAAGCTAAACGACCGACTCACACTGACACTGAGAGTGCGGCAATTAACGATTCCCAGAGCAGAGCCGGCGGGGGGGAGGCCCGGGCTTCCATAACTTTCAAATGCGATTAAGGTCGACAAGCCGTCGAAAAGCGTCAGGTTCTAACAATAACAAATAATCATCATCTCACCATATCGTTATATTTATCGGTCGGACTGTCCAACTGCTCGAGTGTCCAACTGTCCGACGGCCCGCAGGGCTTTGTGTCTAAGAAAACAATCAAAGCTCGTGGCCGCAGGCAGAACGGATGCCGGACAACCGCAGGAAAAAGACAAAAAAACCAACTGACCAGAATTTCAGCAGGTTCAAGCTTCGGTTTCTGGCCGCGGCTATCGAAAAAATCTGGCCGGCCAGCAACAACTGCAACACATTAAACGTAATTTTCGAGTGTTCGAGAGAAGAAAGAAAAGTAATTGGCGGGGGCACATAAAACAGTCGCCGCCACAAATCCCAACCAGCCGCTCCCGCCTTGCCAATCACTCGGGTAGCGGAGAGAAAAAGAAACCAAATCGAACCGTCCCCTCGCCCGTCCGTGGCAACGACCAACGCTCCACGGCTCTCGCCTTGTAAGTGGTACATCAAATTCGAACAGTTTTTCAAGTGTTTGTGACGTTCGAGGGCTGGGGAGTTCGACCCGACCGCCTTTGGATTGGTGTGATTATCGCAAGTAAACTATCTCCCAGCTGGAGAGGCCGAGCGGCGGGCAGTCGGACCGGCCATCATCATTGACGTTGAACGCTGCCGGTTTTTCGTTTTTATGAAGATGAATTTCTTTTTTATACGAGATTTATGTGCTGGATTGCCGGGCCTACACACAAACCATCCCCTCCCCAACCGTCTGAACTTTGGAGCTCCAATTACTTCAGTCATTGTTGGTTATTATTATGTTCCTATAGCCGCTGTTGTTGTTGTTGTTTTTGTTGGATGTTAGCTGTTATTTGGCTCGGCAGAGATTCCTCAAAATCAATGGGCTGCAATTGCAGTCCAAGTGAAATGAGAGCTGCTGGGAAAGAAAAGGAAACTGGTTCGCGGCGATTTAAAGACTTGGGAAAATCAACTTTTTTATGTGTGGGGCGGTTTTACTTAGCATACCTGAGGACGGTAGTAAAAGTCATAAAAAGAATACCCTTCCTGAGAATAAGGAACCGAACGAGCATCGAACTATTTACTCGCGGATTTATCCACGGGCTAAACAAAATTTATTATGGGTTATTATTAAAATTATACGTTTTTAGGCCATAAAAAAGGTAAAGAACTCTAATTATTTGAATCTACCGGGATAAAATTCTGATTTCTTATTGACGAGAGTAGTCCATTCGACTCGAACAAAAAAAAAAAAAAAGACAGAGAATCTGTAAAAATTAAGGAAAAGACTAAACTTGGTAGCAGAATTTCAACCAAAGTCATCAGTTTCTCATGACACCAGGGGATCGGATTGCGGGTATTCAAATCAACCTGTTGAAATCATCATAGCCAGCTGCCTAGCTAATGAAAACCCACTTAGCCAGTTTATCTCAAGTTGGCCATCGAGAAAATAAGATTCTAGCAGTCAAGTCAGCTCAATGTCGCTGTGATTTGCATAGAATCCACATTAGAAGCCCACAATGTACAGCGCACTGGTTCGCTCCAAAATTTTGTATATTTCTCTATATCATTTTCAATGAGCCTGGCCCGGCAGGAGGGGCAACGGTGAGTGGAGAGCTCTGTCGTATCAGCGGTGACAATCTGGCGACGAGTTCTCTGCTCCATTGGCATAAATCACCAGACGGGAAGAACGGAGGGCAGAGGAAACCAGTTCCTCTCTGGGACCGATCTCTCGCTAAAGATCTCCAAGTTGCACATAAATTCAAATTAGATAAGTGAGAGAGAGAAATATATATTTCGTATGCATAGATACTTTGCGGTGCAGGTGATTTAGTACTTGAACCGAAAATATGGCAAGCATCGGGTCGCAGGTGTTTCGGAGTCGGTTCAGTGGGGAGCTCTGGGAAACGAGTTTTCGAGTCTTGTGATTTTTAGATTTTATTTTTTTGAGTATGGTTCCGATTCGTGTCGCTTTGGCCGCTTGACACATTTGCCCAGCTAATTTCTGGTTATTTATGTGGCCGTGGCCATCGCCGATTTTGTGGCGCAGTTTCTTTCCGTCGAGAACAATGCAAAGATTTGTTATTTCTTATTTATTTTTTTTTTTTCGAGCGACCGGTCTATTGTGTGCCTGGCAAACTGACAATTACACGCTAAGAATGCCAACTGAATAATATTCAAAAATAAATATTTGTCGACTTGGTCCGAACTGACGTAGCCTACAAATTGCTGCCCTGGCTGAGCCCAGCCCGGTGAATTGGTAATCACCAACTCGAAATTGTCCAAACACGATTTTTCTGTGTATTTAGCTTTTTTGTGAGGCAAATAAATTGAATTCCACTGAGCGGAATTAAGAAGAAATCGTCGTCGGAATTATTAAAAATTTTGTTGTTTAAAGTTCAGCTTTTTTTATGCTCGAGCGAAACGAAGGTCGCGGCTGATTATATATTTCAAATGCAATTAAATTTAATTTTCTACTTAAATTGGGGAATCGTTTTAACACATTTTGAAATGGGGATTTCCAGTTGATGTCACCCCAGACGAGCCACCTGTCCAAATATTCGCGTCGGCAACTTTTGTAGAAAAAAAAATTAAATTCTTTTTTATCCCAGCTCAGACTTTTCAAATTACATTTATATTTAACATAAAAGAACGTTCAACTTTTCAAGCCACAAAAAGTTGTTTTACAAAACAAAACCGTCAAAACGCAGTTTATATTTGAAATGAATTAAAGAAATCAAAAACAAAATTACAGATCTTTCGAATAATTAATTTCAGCGTTATTTAAAAAAAAAGAGAATAACATTTTTGAAGCCTACAAAAAATCCGATCTTTTCATTGCATAAAAAAAATTAAAAGTAAGCCAACTTTAATAAAAAAAACAATTTGAATTCCCAACTTTTCATTACAAATATTCAAAAATTAAGAACGTTTTCTTTCCCTTAATTCTTATATAAGTTATACATTTTTTCTTTCATTTTTCTTGCCACGAGCTTTTGGTAGATTTTTAGGGTGAACCTCGGGCTGCATTTTCTGCAAGCCGTCAGTCAAAAATTTGACGCTTTTCGCGGCTTCCTTTCCACGCAATTTTCTGGGTCTTGGAAACTGACTCTTTTCCTTTCTGGCCCTGTTTGTTTTTTTTTAACGCCACCAACTTTATGGCCACATGTCGCGTCGTAGTCGTCGAGAAAAAACAGGGTAGAAAAAATTGGAAATTGTCGCCATAAACAACGAGGAAAAAAATTGTTGCTTAAATTTCAGAGTTGTTGTTGCTGCTGCTTTGTTGTGCGTGTGTGTTATTTGTTGACGCGCATGTGTGAAAAATAAGCAGGCAACGGCAGTTGAAAGTTGCGGCCCTCCCGCTGGTTGCCTACCTCCTTGGTAATGGAGTGGGTGTGGCCGCCAGCCAGCCTGTTTTTCTTTTGTTTGGAAAAGCGCCTCGGCGTCTATTTAATGAAGTGCCCGCGTAGTCTCAGTCGGCCCCACTGTCCCCATTGTTGCTGCGGCAGTTTTTTGGTTTTGCCTAGACTGTCATCGTTTTTGTTTACCGCCAACTGAAGGCTCCGGCCACATGGCCCAGCCACATGGTGTGAATTTTCACATGATGCGAAGTGGAGGTTGTGTGTGTGTTCATATTTTTTTCGTTGTATCATCTAGGGAAAATTGTTGCCTTCACGTATTTGCAGTGTCGGGTTAAGTTGTCAATGCCGCAAAGGTGCAAACGGGGAGGCTGCACAACCCCCTCTAAAAATTCATGGAGGTTATGAATTATGGTCGGGCCCCCAAGGGAAATGCCAATTCGGAGGGGAGACAAGACAGGGAGACTGTTTGTTTTTCCCGGCAAAAAGGCAGAAATTTACGGTCATATTTATCACGGCAAAGCAAGAAAAGAAAGCTCATAGCAGACAGCTCTTGTGGGCCTAACGTAGACATGACTTCATGCACATTTGCAATTGCAAAAAGTTTCATGATTCAATCTTAAATAAAGTGAAAAATAAATAAAAGAATTTGAAATAATAATCCGTTTTTGTTTGGCTTCAATTCTGGCTTTAAAATCACTTTTTATTTTTAAAAATTCTTAAAAAAGAAACATTAAAGGAGTTTCCTTTTAATTTACGAAGAATTTGCTTTGTTCCTAAACAAATACCCCCAAGGAAAGTTAATGGATGGAGCAGTCACTAAGTTCACAAATTTAATTGGTTCCAAAAGTCCCGTCGTTTATTTAAGCCCCCACACATAGCATTTAAGAACCAAAACAAAATACCAAAAACACTTACCCTTTCCAAAATGAAAACGAAAAAAAAAATACCGCTGAAAGGGAGCTATGAATGGTGAACTTTTCACATCTGCAGTCGGCCGGCTTTAATCCGTACAATTTGTGCCGCCGTATTCGTTTTAATCTGTAATAAAAAGCAAGAATATAAATTTAATATTCTGTCACATAAATTCCGAGCCGTAGAAGCACTTAATATACTAGACCGGCGGACCGTCCGTCAGTGAAATGAAATGTGCCTAAAAATACCCAAAAAAAAACTACCGAAATTAATCCCAGTGACAGGCACACAGCGACGACGGCTGCACGACTGTCATTGCCATAAAAACACCACTTAAAAAGGCAACGGCGACTGTACTCCACTCCCCAACATTAAAGCCGCCCAAATGTTTTGGCATCTGTTTCGATTTAGAAAAGTGAAATGAACTCCGATCGCGCGAGGGCGACATGTGGCCTCGGGGGACCGCAAACGAGTTAAAGTTTCCAGAGGGAAAAACTTGAAATTTAATCCGCCCATAGAACTTCTCACTAAGTGAAAATTAATAGCCCTCTCCGCTTCACACTGATGTTGATGTTGATGCTGGTGAAGAGGAAAAACTTTCACTTTAATTTCCACAGAAACAAGAAGTGACTTTTGAACTGTGAACTGCCGCGGAGAATCGAAAGTGCCACATGGCAACGCTTTGCTTTGCCCGTCATAAATATCCAAAAGCCAGCCGTCCAGCCGTCCGACTGTCTGATTGTCAATGTAACTGACACGATCCGCTTCCTCCGCCTCCGCCAGCATGGCCACAACTCAAGTGTCCGGGCTGCGTGTGCGTGGCCCCGGCCAGCATCATCTTCCCCGCGACGATGATGACTCTCGATGATCCCAACAAGTTGTCAGGCCGGCGACGGGTGCCGGCGACAATAAATTCGGAAATTATGAACATAATTCTTCATTAGGGCGAGCAGCGATAATGGAAGCCGAGCCGATAGGCCCGTCGGCGCTTCTTTATTAGAAAAGTGAAATGCAGCGGCCCCCACGCTCACCGTGTACGGCCCGGGGTGATAAATTGGCGACATTTACGGGGCTAGCGGCTTCATGTAGGCGTCCGTGCCCCACGGAGGCATTCAAAGAATGCCCGGGGGATATTGAAAAAACGCCCACCGAACCAGCAACCGGGCCGATCGGACCATTGTTTTGGCATTAAAATTGAAATAACGTGATTTTTGTGTGGTCAGTTGGCCGGCGGCAGCATCGGCGAGTGGGTGAGAAAGGCCGTTTGGGCTTTGTGGTTGGCACAGATTTCCCCACCGCGCCACCCTACCCTTCTAATCTCCCATAGTTTTGCGGTTTAGCGCAGATTTCAGTTTCCAGTCCGAACGCTGCGCTGAATGTTTTTGGTTTTATTGTCAGGCTTGAACGCACTTTTTTTAGCCCCCCGTCCCATTCCCAAATCCAGCAGTGAATGTCGATTATATGGGGGGTGTGGTCTCCATTGTGCCTACAGGGTGGGGGCATCACAGTGGCTTTTGCACAAGTCGCGGTTGGGAGCCGGTGGCGTTTCAGATTTCAAAATCGTTTCGGTTTTTCGGTCATGAAATGTTGATGTTCGCTTGCAGATAACATGGCCAGTGTGTGGTCCTAAACTGGGTTAGGATGTGGGTTGAAGGTATTTAAGGTGAAAAGACAAAAAACAACGAATTCTGCAGCGATTTCGTTCTTCATAAATGACAGAAATCCTTGGGTTTCTGTATTCCAATTTTCAGTGCAGACTTGGTCGATTTAATTGAATCCTTTGTGAGGCTCGTGATTGCTTTCCTCTCCTTCAATGGGTTTCTAAATGGAAGCCACAATGAAACACCTCTTCTCCGTCTCCCCCTTCCACCTTTCACAGTCTAATTCACAAAAAAAAAATAAACGACGACAACGCAATTGGAAAACACAAACCGCAGAAACCGCAAGGTGCGTTTGGCACCGCCGAACCAAACCGATCGGCTCGTTCAACATAACAACAGCAGCAGCAACAACAAAGACGATGGAAAACAATTACAAACAACAATTCGATTGCAACATGAAAACATCAGCGGATGCAATGAGAGGCAGCTGAGCCGCTGTCGTTGCCGCGGTCGGTGTTGTTGTTGTTTTGCTGGCAGCACTTTATGCCACACGCCACTCAACTGACACTCAGCTGGCAGCCATGGCTCTCAGTCGTCGGCCTTCCTCTGCCCCACACTGAGTGCAATCATGCAAATAAAATATTTTTATATTTTTACTGACACAATGTGCGTACGTGTGTACGTCTGTGCGTGTGTGTGTGTTAGCAAAAGTTTAACCCAAATATTTTGTAGACATGCAAAATTTATCCAACCACCACCGGCGACGCGGTGGCAACTCCTCTTGCCGCCAATGCAAACAAACAAATGCCCAACGAACAACAATAACAACAACAACAACAATTACATCAACAACATCATCCACACATCATATTGATGTAATGGACAACAATTTTGCACCCCAAAAAGGAGCGTGCGCGGCAGCTGCAGTTGCCCAGCTGCCAAACTGCCCAGGCAACGTCAGTTTTTTTGTTCTCGCATTTAGCAGACAATTTTCACATGCAATTTTCTAATTTCATAAACATTAAAATGATAATTAAAGGCATTCTTCACCTGCCGTCCCTTGGCCAATGCTTCCACCCACCGCCAGCAGCGGCCCGGCCCCATTCGGATTATTTATTTACTATGCAAATGCATTTAATTGCACGTGGCGACGACGGCGGCAGCCACCGAAAAGCCAACACAGCAGAAACGAACCGACGCTTGGATGGATGGGCAGATGGGCGGAGGGCCAACGATTTGCGCAAACAATTTGCATATTTTAGCATGTAATGAAATTTGTAATAATTCTGCAATTAATTGCATACGTGTCCTTGTTGCCGACCGGCACCCATCCCAGTCGGCGTGTGAACCGTTGGCCTGGACGCAGGACGCACTCGTCGCAAGGGCATTGCCATGAGCCGGGCCATTGTGCGTGCCCATGTCCGTGTTTGCGCTGCGTGCCCGGCCAGCCGCCGTCTGTCCACACACGCGCGCAATTTGGCCAATTGTTGCAGTTTTTCATACATTTTGGGCAGACTTTTTTCTACCCTCCGAAGGCAGCGGAGCCGAGCTGACTGACTGCCACAGCTGCTGCCACGAACTCGACTTAAATGGTGCAAATATTCAAATGGCCCCAAAAACAATAAAGCAATGATGTAGAAGATGAGAGACACTTTTTATAAGGTCAGGCAGACCTTTAATGGCAGCTAAGATATTCAAAATAAAGAAAAACAAAATAATACCTAGAATCGCAAAATATTCTTTCTTTCGTAGTTCCAACACCACGGAATGCAAGACTTCCAGAATAATTTTTCATACAGATTGCTAGATATAGTCCAATTGATCTGATAAAAGCAGCTGGCGGCTCATTATTCCAAAGCACATATTATGAACTGTTAATGGCGTTAAGGAACTAATATCAGCCTTATTTATAGGCATAAGTTTAATTTTTTTAATCCACTGGGATTTCAAAAAATAGATTCCATGTATCTTATTTAAAATCTTTCGATTAATGAACATTAAGAATTAAAAAGCTAACGTGTCGGCGAGTCCCCCATTTCGTTCGTTGCAAAATCGTTTAATTGAATAATATCGGTATGCGAATAAACATATATCGGTGGCCATTATGATAAGAACCGAAGAGACCTTCCCTCCATCGTTTCAGCGATCGATTTTAATTCGAATTTCTGTGTTATTTTTTTATTTATTATTGGTGCTGCTGTTGTTATTGTTATTGTTTAATTGCTGTCCATGTTGTTTTCGTTTCATTTGCAGTCATAATCATGCTAGCGGCCCCCTGAATTGTGGACTCAAATGTGCGCTGAAAAAATAACAAGCGAATTGTTTGTCGAGTTCTCGTCCCGCCCCTCGCCCATGTAAATGGGACTATTGAGGGCTAATTACGAGGGTGTGTGTCCAAGGGGTGGGTACGAGTACGGGGGTCAGTTGGCCATAACATTTGAGAATTCTCAAATGTTATTACGCCAAACGATGCGATGCGCTTAGGAGATACGCCCAAGTGGCATTCGCCCGGGCCATGCTCGTTTGTTGCTTTTGTGTGGCTGTGTGTACGTTTATCTGTCAGATACTTTGATTTTCATTTTGATGTCTATTTTGATGTTTTTCAATTATGCGAATCGCCCGGCAACAACGCCAACTACAGAGACAAAGAAACCAAATTCCCTTGTCCTTCTTTCAGCGACTTTCCCTCGGACTCGGGCCAAATTTGTCTGTTGCAATTGCCAACTGCCGCCCGCTGCTTGCCGTTCGCCGCTTGACGTTCTCAGACCGACAATAGATTTCAAGGATGGTTACATTCGCCAAAGCGAACCGAACTCCTGCCAGCTGCGCTCCGGCGCCTAATGGCGGCCAAGAGTTCCCAACGGCAGCGGCAACGGCAACATCAGCGCTCGTCTGCTTTGTTTTTTACGGCCGAGACTGTGGGGAAAATGCAATAATCATTTTAGCCCAAGAGAGGACACCCAGAAAAAGGAAAGAAAAGGAGAACATTTCGGCGGGGCAAAAGCGTTGGAAATCTCATAAAATTAGTGGCAATGGCACAGCGAATTCTTTCAAAACCTAATGACGCCCACCCTTCGCTGACCCCGCCCGCAGCCAACCGCCTTTTTATTCAGATTGCTCTTCGTATTTTCTTTCTGACGATTTTTCCATTAGTCGCGCACCGTTCGGCAGACCGCTTGACCCTGGCACCCAAAAAAAGAAAACAACAATCGCCAATATTGGCCAAGAAATGTTAACCAAAAAATGTGAAAGATTTGCGCTGAAATGATAAATGAACTGGGAATCGAAATGCGTGCCAAATGTTTAATTGCCGCTATTCGCGGGCATGTGCAAAAATTCGAAACGCTTAAAAATTAACAGCAATTTAGACAATTTAATCGTCCGTGCAAACGACTAGGAAACTAAACCCGACCAAGGGTCACCGTCGGGCAGGTTAAAAGTTAATTAACAGACAATGCAAATGGGTCGATCACGAAACAGCCATTCAGTTACAAGTCCACCAGGCCTAAAAAGTTGAAATCAAGGGTTAAAATTCGTTTAAAAGTGGTACACAAAATTGCGAGAATATAATAAAAAAAATGAGGAATTTAAGAAAGCTTTTTATTATCTGCATTCTTTTTGGCAAACTGTGTACTTTTTTCCTTATTCAAATACGTCAGCTTTAATTTAAGGTAGACGATCATCTTTCCCACTCTGTCTAAATTGGCTCGTTTCAGCTAAATTGTTTTATATCATTGGACTAATAATAACTGAATGATTCAACTATGAAGAGGGCCCAACAATTGGGAAAATGACATTCAAGCTTGAGACCGACTGTGATATTCATAGTGTTTTTATATTTTTTATTTAACCCCGGTATTTCTTTTATCTTGTGCAACTTTTTCCCACATATACATAACGAGGCCAAGTTCCAAGTTTGCAGCCTCTACGCTCCGTCTTAAAATGTACAGACGGATGCATGGCTAAATCGATTTCCCTCGCATTTCGCAAAATATACACCGAGGGTACAAAAATGTAAAACTGCTTATTGAATAATAAGCGTAGAAGGGAAAAGAATTTTCAAGTGATTTTAATTGGGTTAATTATTACAGAATTACTGAACGTGTATCTATTTCTATAAACGACCTATTATAGTCCATTTTAAATTGGCAGCCGCAACGCTTTAAAACGGATTCCCTAATATTTTTCTATTTCAACGCAAAACAAATACAAATAAATATTTGGTTCTAAATTGCACTAAAACAAAACAACAAGAAGGGAAACAAAAGAGCAGCCTGGAAATCGAATAAACCCTTAAATAAAAGCACACCAACCCGAAAGCATCAAATGCGCCGAACTCGACAGACCGGCAAGGCCGGCCGGCCAAACAGACAACAAAAATAACAAAAAAACACACAACTTAGGCAAAGGTAGACAAAACGGAGGGCGAAATGAAGGGAATAATAGTCAATAAAATATTTGCACGAGAGCAAAAATCGCTCAAGCATAAGTACGACTTTTATTTCGATACCCACTGGTTGGGGCGTGGGCAGCCGTCGAGTGGCCGACCAAGGCAATGAAACATCAACAAGAAAAGTCCCAGTTTCAATGTAAAAGTTCCAAGCTGTTTTTGAAGTGCAGACCCAAATAGAAAAGATGACAGCCAAGAAAAAATTTCACAAAAAAATCCGAGTAACCATGCAACAACGTCTCGGCGGGCGACCGGTCGATGGGGGAGAAAAAAAAACAATTTTCAATGTTTTCCTTCTAGTCGAGAAGACTTTTCTTTCAATGCCAACGCACCAGAGAAAGGCAAGGAGAAATTGCCGAAGAACTCTTTGCAAAAAGTTTTGCTTTTGTCACAGAATTTTTACCCATGACTAGACCAGGCCAACAGCTAAAGCAACAAAGATAACCCCTCCCCCACCCCTCCTACGGTGACCTTTGTCCAACAATAGCAGCAAAGAAACAAAAGAGGAAAGAAGGCGAGCGAGCGAGCGATTTTGGCGCATTGAACGGCAATCGACGACCCTCGGACGTGTGCGTGCAGAAAGCGTGAAATGCGACTTCCCAGTCCCGCATAAAGTCTATTAAAATACAAAGATACGAAAGGTCCGCCCTTCCTACTTGTGGATCCTTTGGCAGCCTTGATTCCCTGCCGGCCGAGCTACTTATGACCATTTTAGTTAAATTTTATAGCGGCTCCTGGTGCCTTTTTCCGATATGCTGGCTGCACAGATTTCCTTCCTCTATCTGCTCTCATAAAAGATCCAAATTGCGGTCGTCCCAGCGAAAAAGGTCACCGCATTAAATTTATAATGCTTTCCCGCGAAAGGAGCCCGCGTCAACTGACGACGACAGGGTCTCCGACGCCGCTGAGCCAAAGGATTTAAGTAGGTCAGTTTTGTCTGTCATAAAATGCAATTGGAGCGCACTGAAGTCCGCGCTCCAAAAGGCAAAATGTCAAGTACTAAAGCTCAAGATGGCAAGAAGCAGCGAACTTGGGAGGAACAAGAAGCTAATAGCAAAGGCGAGAAAATTTTCACTCCTTAAAAAACACAGATAATTTAGAAAAATTTTCGGACTCCCGCAGCTGTGAGAAAGATAAAATTTTAAAATAAATTCCATTAATCAAAGCATCACAAAAGTATATAAGGTAGCTCTAAATTTGATAGTTTTTTCTTATATTTAAATTAAATTAGGAAACACTTTCCACATATTCAAATGTCCAAAATATCGACACTCCCATTCCTTTCGTTGTTTTGACCTTCGGCACAGCCAAAACGAAAAAAGACAGGAGCACCCCCAACCCTGATTGAAATAACCTTCATCAAAATCGAATCAAAACCTAACGACAAAACGCGTTGTGTTTCCCCCGGTTATTGACAAACTGCAAGTCAATATGTCAAACCAACAATCAACACCATCAGGCAGCAAATTTAGAGGCAGAAGCTTTGTCGGTCGGCTGTCATAATGCGAGGCAACATTCGGTCGTTTTTCTGGTGGGGTTTATGCCTGTCATAAATTCGTCTATGACTGGAGGGGGGATGGCAAAAAGGGCTGATGGGCGGTTAAATTCAAATTAGCAACAAATCAAAAATATGTCAGGCCCAATTTATTTGTGTACGTTGGTATTTTATGATCTGTTTTCTTTTTGGCCCTCAATGAAGACTGGCAGGGTCGATTTGAAAATCTTCATAAATGCCCAATTTTAAATTTGGTATTCAACAGAAGCTGACCTCAGATGGTGGCTACTTGCTGTCGTAAAATGCGTTCGAAAATATTTGCATATTTAAGACCTTAGCAGCGACGTTGGAATTCTTTTTGCAGGCAGTGTAATTAAAACTTGTCTGGCCAACAAGTTGGCAAGTGCTAAATATTATTTAATTGTCAAAGCCTTGCTAATTAAGTCGCCGGCCGGGCGAGAAGTTCGAGGCGTCATCAGCGCCGCCGTCGACTCGCCTATAAACCCCGCCACTTAACGACACTCGGGATTGGGATTGGGTATCGGATTATATGACCAACATTGTGGCTGGTATTTATGTTTATTGACTGGCAGTAGCAGCCAACCAGCCACCAGCCCGGCTGACATCATCATCAGCCCACCGAGCCAACAAGCCTCGGACTTGCCAGTTTAGTCATAACTTTAATGCCAAGACGAGGCGGCGCGCGCAGATCTTCCAGCAGCACAACAACAACGACAACAATAACACCACCAACAACTTATGGTAATTGTTGCAAATTATTTATTTATTTATGCATGTGGCTGCCGTCGTCACCACGCCGAGGAGGCTGCATCCGCGCCAGCATCTCCTGGCAGGCCAACGCGCGTTGTCGCCTCTGATTATGTGCTTATTTATAAGGCAGGCAAGCAGCACATACTCGTATAAGGATCCTTCGACCGGCTACTAATGAGATGCAATGGCCGTGCAGTAAGCAGCATATGAATACCATTAAAAGGAGGCAGAGGCAGGCAATTTATTGAAACTTTTGGGGGGCGCGGTGGAGGCCGGAATCTCTTACGAGGTGCCGAGTGGTGGCAGAGTGTTGAAATAAATTTTTAATGAATTATTGACAAGCGTGAGTCTCTCGTCCATCCATCTCCAACTGAAATTCCCTTTACTTTTTACTTCGGTAATTTCGGATTTTCGACAGTCATGGACAATGTTTCAACCAAACAAAAAACACCTTCAATTTGATCGGACAAACGAAAAGCTTTTGGCTACTTTTGGTCATCTTTTAATTTAAAATCATCCATCGTCAGTTTTACAGAAACAGAACAAGAGAAATGTACTCTCTTTTGGTAGAATAAATGCCGTTAGTTATGTCATTCCTAATAAAGGCCCAGAGCGCATTGAGAAATGTCTAAAATCTGGAAAAGGGATCCATAAGTACAAAATAATTGATCATTAAATTTGCGCAAAACAATCAATAGGAATTTTTAAATAATTAAACTTGCAAAAAAAAATTTAAGGGAAATATTTAATAATTATATTAAGCTTCCAGATGAAGTGAGAAGCGTTCCAAGTCATTGCAAATGTAAAATGTAAACTTGATGGGTTGACAAAATGCAACTTAACTCGAGTGCCTATTGGATCGCTAAGCAAGCTCCCCGAAGGAGGAAATACGAACATCAAAGGCGCCTAAGATATATAGAAAGATTCTGGATTCCACTGCTAACTGTTCGGGAATCAGAAAAGCATGAGCACCGAATTTAATTTGAATGAAAGAGGTAGCCAAAAAACGGCCGGCGGCAGAAGATTTCTGCGAATGGCAGCCAAGCATTTACTATGTCAATGGGGAAAACACCTTAAACTGCCAGAAACATGGGGTGTTTGGTCGGGCAAACAACAAATGCAATTAAAATAAATGTATGCGATATCAGGAGGCGGCCACCCAACCGCCACCAAAGGCCCCAGACATTGACACTTGAGGAGGCAACGGAGCGACGTCGGAACGAGTAACTGATACCTCGCCAGATACTTTATGGCGCATGCATGGAGTGTACGTGCCACCAATGCAACTTTACCCCAACGAGCAAAGGGGGCGGCAGAGGGCAGTTATTGAAATGCAGGCGAAGAAAATTGCAGTAGCTACAAAATTTGGCATGCAAACGAGCGAAGGAAGGCTGCGCGATGCCACAGCAGCCACACGTAGCGAGTGCCACGAGAAGACTGTGAACATGCCCCGAGTCATGTGTGTGCATGACCAGACCAGGCCTAGACCGGACCCGACCAGACCGGACTGGACCGACCGGACTTGGCTTGGCCTTCTAATGTGCATTTGTTGTCCGCCGTCAATCCATTAAGAAAATTGTAGCAACAACGAATGCGGCACGTAGAGGTTTCTTTCTTCATGATATTTATTTCTGCAGCACAGATAACATTTGTATTTAAAAGACACTTGGCGGGACCTGACCAGCCAGACCCACCGCCAGCAACTGGCTGGCTGACAGTCCGGCCATTTGTAGTTTATCGGAGGCAAATCTTGAAGTACCGCCGGCGGATCGGCCGCCGGCATGTCAAAATGTCAATTTTTTTTCGTATTTCCCCGGGTCCGTTGGTTTGTGTGGCATGCCAAATGCACATGCCACATGTTGCGTAAACTAGTTTTCGGGAAGATATATCACCTGGGCTCGACCGCACTTGCAATTGCATATTTCATGGGATCTCAAGCAGTCGGTCCGTCGGTCTGTCGGCCTGTCACTCGGCGTTTGCCGTGTGTTTGTTGTAATTCAATTTGAATGTCTATGATAGCGAACATGAATAGCACACGACAGGCTGGGCAGTCGGACGCAACCGGCTATCCGGCGTGTCCAACAATGCGGACAGAATCGGTAGATGGTCGAGCCGCCAATTGGGCTGCCGGCGACAGATCGATGCGCGTTTCCAATTCTTAAAGCCAGACAGTTGAATCGATTGATCGTGGACTCACCTTTTCTTGCCGTCGACCCGTCAGTTGGCTGCTCAACTGCAAGAAAGACGAAAATTAAAATATGAAAAGCTTTGCGGAATCAGAAATCAGCAGGGACTAAAGATGAGGAAATAAAGATGATTTTAGAGATTAGACGGTCGGATATAAGATGCTGGCGTGGTTTTTGGCTGCTTGGAAGTATTTGGGGAATCGTGGGATCCAATGAAGTCATAAGCCAAAAATGAAGATCAGTAAGGACTAAAATTAAAAGCTTTACAGACAAGACCGATGCCAAATGTTGGCGTTGATTTTTTGCTCAAACTTGGTGGCAAAAAGCAGCAACGATGAAAATTAAAAGACGGAAATATTTAAAGGAATGAAGATCCACTTAAAATATAGCTTGTTTCTTTAGAGTAGACTGCCCTAGCTTGGCTTTTTCGCTAGATGTTGTCAGATGTTGGTTTTAGGCTGCCCGGAAGTCTGTGGGGAACTGTGCGATCCGATGAAGTCATAAAACTTGATCGGTGATTGTCTTGGTGGCCGTGGGTGACCTCATGAATTTTGTGCACTTTCGTGCCGTTTTGCATTTTATGGCCGCTCGGGCGAGTCCGGGAAGCGCCCACTTTTACTTTCCCGGCATAATTAAGCGGTGCTTTTAAATATTTGAACCATATAGGAGACTTAGGCCCATAAAACCGCAGCCCCGCGGTGGCCATAAAAACTGCACTCGAGCTCGCCAACGACGGAGCGATTGCGGTTCCCGTCTTGGTCCTCGTCGGCAGGTCAAATCGACTCACCTAAGACCTACCCACCCCCTCCCATACACTCGTTTTTATAGCTCTTTTCCTCTAGGTGTTAAATAATAAATACATACGTCACCCGGGCAGTGGCCGGGCAGGGCCGAACTAAGGGGAACTGCAGGTGAAATGCCTCAATAAAACCGGGTGCCTCGGCGGGTCGATCTGTGGGCCCCCTCTCAGTTCAAATTGCGTGTTTTGACTTATCGTTGCCCGACCCGCCGCCTCCTGGCCAGGAACGGTATGATGACATTTTAATAGCTGCTGGAAAAGGCAATAAGACGTTTGCTTTTTATGAGTTTCCTTAACTTCCTGTTGCTGGTGAGGCCCAGCCCAGTGCGGCGGGGTACGGGCCGATTTTTAATGGAATTTCTAAGCTCATAAACAAAAATCCCCACGGATCCTCGACATGCTCCTTTATTAATTGCCAGCTTTTGCAGTGCCTGATGAAGTTCCATTGATTCTTTCGCTAAGCCGACTTAAATTTCTGCCAGACGCTCTCCAAACTCGTCTCGGTGGCCACCAGGTCAAAACAACATTAAAGCCATCAAGTTATTTTCCTGGGTTTACGAGTATGTGTGTGTGCGGTGCAAACAATTTCATAAGCAACACACCAACAGCAACACACAAAAGCAATTAAGACAAGGCCCAGCCAGGCAGCCAGGCAGCCAGCCAGCCAGCCGGCAGCTAGAGCAACAATGCCAAAGAAAAAAGGAAAACCTTTTGCAACGGACTAAAGTAATTTAATTAGTTGAGATGCCCTCCGCCCGTCCGTGTCCCCTCCGAATCAATGACCGTAGTCAGTCAGGCGTCGCTGGAGTTTCCCCGACTTCCCGGTTGTCCGACGTTCGGGCTACGAATAAAATTGGTCGACTGGAGGGCACCTCCAATGAGCGAGACATTGTTAATAACGTTATACACACGAGGGCTAATTTGTCACCACTAGAAATCAAACAAGAGCGTACAGTTTCAAGAAAACAAATCTCCTTAGAGGAGATATATGTATAAACATGTACCATATATTTAGGGAAACTAATGAATAAATTAAAACTTTAAATATATTCTAAGTCCTTTCATGACAACGGATTAGCTAAGCTTTTTAGATAAAATTTTCATTTGATCCTAGTATAATATCTCTGCCCATTTCGTGTAGAAGACTAATCTTTAAATAACCAATTTAACTTTAAGTTCAATACAAGATTTAATAAATAAATAATAATATACCTATTACATTGCTGAAGTACTAAACATTTACTTTTTAGTTACCAAATCAAATTAAAGTTCTGTAAATTTAATATTACTATTCCATCTTGTTTATTAAATATTATTGAATGTACAATATTTGATAAACTTATTTATAATTCCTCCTATTTTCCTGAATAAGTTAAGGTTAATAATATTGTTTTGTAAATAATATCTATATTTTGGCAATGATATTCATTTCATCTCATAAAATGAATTGTTTGTAATCCTTAAATTTTCGCTAACAAAACGATTGGCGAATAATAAAATTCCGAAAAAATTACAACTTTTCGATTAGCCCTCGCTTAATAACGATGACGTTAGCCCGACTTTCGGCAACGCAATGTGGCGCATGAAAATGTGCAAGCCTCTGCTGGGCTGGCAAAAGTCATTGACTTTGGGTATTTTTGCCCAAAAAGCACAGAGTGAAAAAAGACAACAACAGCAAGAATTCAACCCACCTCACCCCCCCTCACGTCTAGGTGATGACGACTCACACACGCGCACACATACACCTAACACATTCATTCGAATGTAGGCTAAATGTGGGCGTGTGTGGGTGAGAAGCCCTAGACCCACAATGCGACGCTCCGCTGGCCCGGCCACCAACCACCGCCGTGCCCCCTCGGCGCTGAGTTGTTAATTAAATATTTACGCTGCCTATTTGCAAAATGAATAATTTTAGCATTTTATTTCGTCGAGCGCACAATGAGTCGCCCTTGTCTTTGGTGCCGCTTCTTGAGGTTTTTGTACGACTTCGCCCCCTCCAAGCCAAGAGTTTGTGGGCTCGTCGGTGTCAGGCCCTCTGGCCATTCCAGATCCTTGGGCTTTTATGGCTTTTTGTCAACTGTTGTAATTCGCACAAAATGCGCCCACCTCCGGGCCCACCCGCTGGCCGGGCCAGGCGCCGGAATCTCTTTAATTGGCATCTAGTTGGTTTCTGCGCTGACGTAAGCGCCGGGTTATTGGCAACTGGCGGCAGATAAGCGGCTCAACAGACGGCTTGCTCAACTTAAAGCCAAGGGCGAGATTAAAGTCGAAGGAAAATCAAAGAAATTTAAGGCAGATGAGTGTGCGTTTGAAAAACCGAAAGTTGCTAAACAAATTAAACATCAACCGGGAAGCAATTATGCATTGCCGCATCGACCGCACGCACACACGCATAAATACATGAGAAAGATTAGAAAAGCCCGGGAGAGAAAATTTGCTTCATTGATTACATTCGTGTTAACTTAACCCAAATAATTTTGAAATCAAACAAACAGAAACAACAATACAGCTAAAGGCAAACAGACCCCCGACCCACGATAGCGGACAATGGGGCCGCCTAATCCGAGCCCAAATCGGACCCCCGAGAACCCTTCCTTTGCCAGTTGCCAGCGCTCAAAATATTTGCTTTCAATCAATTTCCAGCATCCTTCAATCGATACAGAAAAACAGGCGGACAGGCGCTCCAAGTGCAACTAATTATTGGGTCACCCAATGCTGTTCAGACCAGCAAATAGGCCAGAGTCGGTCAACAAGCCCAGCCGGCCGGCCGTCGTCCATCAGCTCATGCATATTTATGCGGCCCTTCGATGACTACTGACCCAGAGTAGCCGGTCTGCCTCTCAGTCTGTTGGTGTATGCAATTTTGGGTTCATTTTAATATTTAATTATTGATTGGCCCGAGCGGTGCTGGGCGGGACCGGCCGAGAATTCTCGCAGTCACCTTGGCCGGCGACAAAATGCAGTCGCCCAGTCATTCGCCGACCTAAGCGTGGCTAACCAAATCGAATTGATTGCTGGGTTCCCGTTTCCATTCACAAACGCCAATCGTTTAGGCAACCTCTGCTGAATCTTTGAAGGCGACCGCTAATCAGCCGCTGGAGAGCCTCGTCAGTCGGCTAAGCGAGCCCCAAGGGATCACCAGCGACGGCGGTGCGACCTTGTGAGTTTGAAAGCCAGGGAGGTGGCAAGAGCGCGCGAAGCTCCGCAGGCCATTGGCAAATCGTCTCGACATCATTAGAGGGACAGTCTGGCGGACCCATCGACCTACCTGTCGACTTCTGGCCCTCCCAGAATGCCCGTAATTGTGGCTAACTCAAAATGACAGATGACTTAGACATTTCGGTTGTTGAAAAGAAAAAAACACTCGGTTTTAATATGCGGTCCAAGGTACGCAAAATTCACGATAAGCCGTCAAACAGACAGCCAGTCGGCCAAAAGCGGAGCCGCCAAGAACCAAGAAAGGCGCGCAAAATTTTATGCCTTAATTAATCAGCCAGCGAACGGCGAAGACAAGATGTCTTTATGCGTGGAGAGTGGGTTCGAACACTCTAATCTATTTCGGGAATGCGGAAGAACGGATTCCCTTTAAGCTTTCAAGAACGGCGATCATTAGAATGACGAGAATCCATTTGGAAGATCGCGGCCAATGGAAAAATTTATGAATGGCAAAACGGAAACTATTAAAATAGAACAAAAATAGAGAGAGGGAAAAAAGAGAAAGAAGAGGGAAATCTTAAAATATTTCGACTTTAATAAATAAAGCAAGTCTTTAGCCTCGGATGGGCGATTTTTCAAAGCAGAGCTCAATAAAATTCAACAGAGACATTGAAAGAAAATTCATTCTCTACTCTTGTTCTCTGTCTTTTGAGAATGATGGGATTATTAAAAGAATCGGCAGAAGCGCTGACAGAAACAGGATTTGACGGGTTGTGTCCCCACCCAAATATTAGAAATTCCTTCGGATTAATTACGCTGAATTTATACCCCCTCCATTTGCAAAAAAGAGTATCAGACATGTGATGCAAGGCGGGAGGTGACCTTGTCCCTCTGAGTCGACGGAGACGCGTAGTGCGGCGTATGCGTAATATAATTAATACCCATAAATGTTAATTGCGCATACGCCACGTTGTTTAACTATTTAATGCGTCCATGTGGGGGTGAGTTTGTCATGGCGCCCGTCTGTCTGCCCGTCTGTCCGGTTATATAAACGCCTTTCGCTCGATATGAATAACTTGTAAATACACCAGCAATGTGTGTATGTGTGTGTGTCGTCTTGGCAAACTTTCGCTTGTTTGTTTTATTGCCAGTTCTTCTGTTTGTCTGAGGGAAAACAACGGGCCAAGTCAAGGGAATAGGTTTTTCTTCTAGCCGCTCCCTGGATGTCAATAACTTTTCCCCACCTATTTATAGACTGTAGGCCAAGCCGGCGTTTGCCTTTTCGTTGGTCCTTTTTTGTTGTTTGCCTAGGTAAAAACCGAAGGCGTTATGAAAACATTTTGACAACCCCAACAACGCCGTCAACTTGCCGCTGACGACAAGGCAGCCGCGCGGCGGGTTAAAGTTTCTGTCAGTTAATTAAGTAAACATTTTTGTGTTGATTTAGTTAATTTACTTCTCGACTTCCCGTGGCTGCGTTCCCCTCCCCATCCAGAATCATAATCGATAAGCGGAAACAGTTTATTTCCATTATCGACGGACTGAGTTTTTTCAAGATCGGCAAAATTTATAGAGTTTCTGTTTACTTTCAGCTCGGCATATTTCAGCTTTTTTTGCCTTTAACAATTTTCTACGAATTAAACTGCCAGACCAACAGAAAATGAAAAGCAGGACGGCACGGAAATTCCCATAGGCAATTGACCATCGGATCGCCCGTATAGAGCAAATTCTGTGTAATATTTGTACAGTTTGCGGTTGAAACAAATTTTGTGCTGATAAAGCGAAAGCAAAAATCGTTTAGTTTTGTATTTCCAAAGCTGTCGCCAGGCCCAATCGACCCCTGCCCACTCCTCCTCACATATCAATGGGCCCATAAATTTCAAAACAGAAACCGAAACTTCATCGAGCGTTTCACGGTCCTCGTCCAACGACACTCCGGCTAGTGTGAGGGGGGAGGTTGGGAAATTTAAATACATTTCCCATTTCACAGTTTGTTCTCATATTTCTTGTAAATTTCAATCTTTCATTCTTTTTTGCTGGCGACCCTCACAAAAAAATAAAAATATTGAGCCCCAACTTTGTGGCCACAGCATCTCTAGCAATTTTCGGCTTGTTGTTGCGGTTGTTGTTGTTGTTGTTGGGCGCTGTTGTTTTGTTGCTTATCTATTTTGTCAACTTTTGAATGTAACAAATTTTGCATATTATATCATAAATATTTTTTCCGTCCGTTTTATTTCGAGCCAACGAGAAATTGTTGTTGCTGCTGCCGCTGCTGCTGGGTGTGTTTGGCAAATGTTTTACAAGTTTTTAATGGATTTTTATTGTTTGACCAAAAGAGCAAAAAAAGATACCACAGGGAATGTTTACCTTTTTTTACAAAACTTCCCCGCAACGCGACAGCGGGGAGTCGCCCTTTTTTATCGTTTTTTCTGTAGCTTGCAAATCGGTAAGATGAAATAGTTAGCCCATAAATAAAAATCTCTTGAGCAAATCGAAATCGGTCAACAACATCAACGACTCGATTTCAATTCGCTAAGGGGACACTTGCGGTAGGCCTCACCCAGTCTTTGATACAAAGCAGAAAAGTTGGACTCTGGTCTCTTAAGCTTCCCCGGATTGCAAAGAGAAAAGTGGAAGGAAAAAACAGACATAATGTGGAACAGCTTAATCCTTTATCTCTCTTTACTTAAAAAATAACAAAACATCCTCAAGAACCTTAAAAAAAAGGTTTTAAAATAAATGTTCCTTTTACATTGGTTCTCCTAAATTGTTTAAATCTTTTTATATAAAGACATAAAATGCGACAAAAGCAAACTAAAATAAACTGATCATTGGTTCGTTTTGCCCCCAATTCGAATTATATTTGTTCTCCTCTGAAACTTTTATTGGAGGAGCCCACAAATATACTTTCCGTAGGGAACTAATCTAATCTCGGGGACCATGCAAATTTACCCAACCCACCGCCCTCGTTTCGCGGTCTTTGTCGACTCATTTCCCCGATTTACGCCGTTACTTTTTCAGCTTCTATTCTACAAATATTGACCAAGATTTCAATTATCGATGCATTGGAAAATGGCTCTTGCACAATCAGAATTATTCAGTTCATAGGAACGTCACGATAGGCCGCAACCGCCAAAGAGAGAGGGCGAGAGTTTTATCTTATCGACAGGCACAAAAGTTGGCTGGGTTATCAGGAAATTTAAAGGTAAACAAAAGATAAAACCCAGGCCTTCTGGCTGCCAATCGAGCGACTCATTTTCCATATGACGCATCGGTTAAAATAACTGTACCCACACACACCCACACGCACACATGGGCAGCTGAAATAACAACATGAATTAAATGAAAATGTTGTTGGCCATAAATAATACGGCCCTGGCTGTTCGCCAGGCAAAAGAAATAAATAAATGGACTCATTTGATGGCCAGTAAAGTTCATCAAAGTCCCATTAAATCGCAGCAAACTGTACAGCGACCATATGAAAATTGAAAAGGAGCAGGAATTTGGAAAGATCTTAAGCTAAAAGACAACCCCACCCCCGTCCAAATGCCTGGCACGTTCGGACAGCTGCTGGCCGCCGGTTGCACCTACTTAAAAATGCAGCCGCCGTAGGCTTGGCCACGCCCACCAACACCACAGCCGTTGCCGCCACCAGTGCCGGTGCTGCTTTCAAATTCGATTCAAATTTTTCCATTTTAATTGGGGCAACGTGAGTACAATTTTCAAACAGCCTGCGCCGCCTTTGGATCGATTTTAAATCGGAACAAGTGAGTAAATAAAGCCGAATTATTGGCCATTATGTCGGGCACTTCGCATCCGTTTGGGGCTCGTTGCGGCCGCGGCTTGTAAAAATGTAATTGCTCGATTTTTTTAATGGGTCCTACGAATTGCCGTGCGTTGCGTTATTAAAATGATTAGTCCGCCGGGGCAGCCACCGATTTCGGATTTGACTTTGAATTTCGCATAATTGGGCTCAGGTGGGGGAATTACGATTAAAAACTGTAACTGCCCGGAGGCAGCAAATTATGAAAATATAAAATTAATAACAGATCAGAGGTCAAATTGACTTCGGGTTTCTTGTGGCTGCGAGACAATCAAACGAATTTTTGTATTGATTTGGGAACTGGGAAAATTGTTCTCTTTCGAAAAGTATCATCCATCGATATTTTACAAAAATCCCATTGGCATTTAAACATGACAGATGCATTTCAAAATTTTAAATAAATTGTAAAATCAGTTTGCATTTGTGGTGGGCGAAGGCATTTTTGAATTAAGAACAAAAATCCTCTTGCATTTAAGGCCGACGCAGATTTCCAGGTACAAAACCGGAGCATACGCTTTAAAATAACAATAGATTTATTTCGGATTTGTTTATTTAAGCTTTCGCAATTATTTCTTTTCGATTTTCGGGCTGACCCAAATTAAACGATATTTATTTTGTTGTTTCTTAAATTCCAAACAAAACTGAAATTGGAAGTATTCGGTTCACTTTATTTAGAATATTTCTCAATAATTCAAAACGTTTGCAGGAATTTCGTCTTATTTAAAGGGAATAAAAGCCCCTGGAAAAATGCGACTGTGGGGTGAGAATGGATGGACGGATCGAATGGATGTTTGTTTATAAAAGAACAAAAAACAGCCATGTAAACAGGCCGAGAAAAACCTCATTGTCTAAAAGAAAATGGTGAAAATTTGTTGGTGCTTTAAAGTTTCAACAACGCCAGCCAGCCCCACCGCAGGCCTTTTAGCCTTGATGAAGTGGACGGTTCTAATGGCTCCGTCGACGGCCATTATGACGACGATGATGATGATGCTAATGAGTAGCAGCAGCCACAACATCATTAACAACATTATCCCAGCACCAGCCGCTCTCTCCTTCTCTCTCATTTGACTTTCTCACCGACTGGCCGCTCAACCGCGCGCTCCTGTCATCAGCTGGGGCCGCGCTGGCCCGCATTTTTAATTGCCGCCTGGCACTTAGCTAATGTAATTTATATTACATCTTAACCCCCCACTCCCCGCCGCCCTTTGCAGTCTTCCTCTAAAAAACCAGCAGCAGGAACAACAAACACCGCAGAGGAGCCCGGCAAAGTGCAGCGCCGGCGACCGCGAGGTGAAGTGCCAGCGACAATGGGCGGCCGGGGGGCGTGGGCCGGGCTGGTGATGTAGAAACTTTTGTTTATATTTACCTAACATTGTACTTGAAAGATATTTTTGTAACTTCTCTCCTTTTGCTCGGTGTTTGTTTAAATTTAAGCCGTAAAATGGCTAAAAGCCCAGGACGAGGAAAGGGCGGAAAAGTGAGTAATACGTTGGCGGGGGCGGGGCGCCTGGGGAGTTTCCTTATTTACTCTAGTCATAAATACTTTTTTGGAGCCATCTGTCGCCCCTGCTAAAAAGGCCGGAAGGTTCAAGGCTTCCGATATGTCTTTTTTCGTTTCTTCCTTGAGACTCATGGCTTTTGATTCCTGAGAGGCGCAAACTTGCCCCCCTCTGATTGGCAGGACGTTTTATTTTCAATTTCATTTCAGCATGTTGCTATTTTTCACCCTCTTGCGTTTCTTGAATTTTGAAAATATGCAAATTTTAGATTCTTTTTACTTTAGGCCGTCTGGGCTATCAGTCGCATCCCGCCCGTCTCATCTGTCACCCCGCCCGCCCGTCAGTCTGTCTGTCTGTTATCTTAAATGTTTTCCTGTTGGTAATTAAAAAGTTTACCTTGTTTCGTTTTTTCTATTTCGTGCTCATTTGGTTGTCGGCCCCCTCCAGATTAGCTAATGCCGAGATGGGCGTTCGGAGCACCTTGAAAAGCCTCGGCCTTGGCAGCGCGTAATAAAGCCGCCCCAGCGTCTGCTGATAACAGGCGGGATGGCATGGGCGGGGAAAGCGGGGGCCGGGAATATTTCTCATTTCTAATGGGCTTTTGTGTGGGGCGAATCTGTGTGGGCTGGGACGGATTTTGGGGCGAGCTTTAAGGACTCTTCATCTACGGAATTCGGCAAGGCTTGCCGATTACCCAAGCGGAGATTTGTTTTGTGGGCTTTTCAATTTTAAAGTTCTCCACATTATTTTTCATCAACGGAAAGAAGAGAGCACAAAAGTCAGAGAATCATGTAATGAACATAAAGCTCCTTCCGGAGTGCAATCTTCTAAATTCCTTTAGAAAAAAAATATAGAAGGTGGGAAAAAGAGCAAATCCTTTTAATTAATTGGATTCCGCCGCCAAGTCCCAGAGAGCGAAATCGGATCGGATTAAAACTATTTGAATAATTTTGCAGATTAAAGAATGAAGATTAAAGAATTACTGATCTCCAAAAACACTCAAGGTAGTAAAATTATCGATTTCTGCTATTTTAATTAACACCGTTAGATTTTACTTAGCATCAGTTTCTTTCTCCCTACGGCTCTGTGCGTTTCAGATGCTCCCTAGGGGCTACCCGATTAGCCAGAACTGTCAACCACCGCCCCTCACTCCAATCCGCAATTCGGGAATCTGGAAATCCCTTTCATTCATAAAGATTCCCATCAGCCAACGAACACGCAACAGACAACACCTAACAAGTTCGTGGAATTGCCGAGCTTCTCGCTCGGGCACAGAAAAACAACAAGGGAACCTGTTCCCCGGCTGTGAGTCGAAGGAGCCCCGGCGGAGGGGGCAGCAGAGCTTAGAATGAGATAGCATGGGATTTCAGTGTGCGAAACGATCGCAGCGGCCTTGACCAACACTAGCCGTGGTTTGTCTCGCCGATGGGTGGGGGAGGCTATAACGGAGGTAATCAAAAAAAAACGGTACACTTACCCAAATTTGCGGCGGCTGGTCACTCGCAGGCACACACACATACACAGGGGAACACGCGCGATTTCGGCGTAACGCACACACACACACGCGCTCGCGGGCGGCGAAAAGAACGAGTAGGGTTGTCGGCCCGGGGTGGGGGGATGTCGCGGGCGTTTTATTTATAAATTTCAATGTTTATTTGCACATTAGAAGAGGCGGTGCCCCGCCCACGCGCAAAAAAAACTTCGCTCGCACCGAGCACTTTCACACAAACGCACACACACCTGCTGGTCGGGAATCGCGTGCAGTACAAGTTACAATTGGACGGACGGTCGACGGACAGGCGGCGGTTGAATTGTCTGTTGTTTTTTTAGCACGCGCGCGGTAAAAAACGGTTAATTTTCGTTCTCTTCTTCGTCTTCGTCGGTTTACTCGCTGTTGTTGTTGCTCTCGCTTCACTGGCTGACGGGGTCTGCGCTCGGCTCATGGAAACGTCCACACGCGTTCACGTACTCGGCTCAACTGCAGGGCTGCCAGACAGGCGGCCGGCCAGCTGTTTATGCTCGTGTGCGTGCATACGCGAAGGCAGCCGAACACCAAACGACGCTTCCGACCGGGAGAGGCCCGAGAGCGCGAGTGGCATCCGCTCTCAGTGAGTGGAATACTTCGTATGGGAGAGTGAGTGAGATAATTTGGGTGAGAAACTTTGCTTAGATTTTCATCGCGCTTAGCTGGGTAGTCTGGCCGCGGCTAGATGGCGCCAGTGTAGCCGCCCGCCAACGAGTGCAGCCTTCCCACCCCTTCACTTTGAGACGACCACACCCCAAAGATTCGCCGAAAGCCTCCAACCGAACACTCCTTGCAAATTTCCAAAAAAAACTTGAAACTTTGGCTGCATTCCCCCTAACGACGCCGGTTTTTGTGAACATGTGTGGGCCTCCAGACCTGCCACCCCCCAGGGCGAGCGGCGCGGCGACGCCCGCTGCCTCAAGGCTGCGATTAATCATGAAATTTTCACAGAATATTTTCCGTTAGATACGAATTAAGTCATAATTGAGAGTGTGTGGGGCTGCCGCCCTTAAGCGACTCCGGCCGCCCTTAAGTGCCGGCGACAAATTTATTATGCACCGAGTGCATGTGCAAGGCTGCGAGTGGTCGCGGGGGTGGGGCGAAAATCTTCCATTGTTCGAAAAGGCAAAATGGCATTTGAAGTGGCTGCCAAACCTGTAATTACAGTTTGAGTGGCACTGCTTAAGACAAAGGCGACCCAGCGCCTGCAATTCCATCGAAAGCCGCCCCATGAAATTCCTGGAAAAAATCCTCCAACCCCCCCACTCAGTTAAATGGAAAGCCGAAGAAACCAAGGAGAAATATTATGGATATGGCCAGCCAAAATTAATAAAAGAGGAGGTGAAGATTAGCAGAGAATACCGCGGATCCGAAGCAGCTGGGAGGATAAACACGCCGTCAATCTTTGCAGAATGTGGCAGTAATTTTAAAGGCGAATGAAAGAGAATGATTTAAAGTTTTATGGGTTTTTATTTAGTAAATCTTAACTGCTAAATGAGCTGTAAAAATCCTCCTCAATTTTCCGATAGAATCATGTTAAGATAGCAGAATTATGTACAAGTTTACATAGTCAAGTTAATAGAAGCGCACTAATGTTAGATAACATTTTGTCTATCGTAACAGCGCCTGCTATTAACAGTATTTCTAATAGCGCCACTCTGTTATTAACAGAATTTAGATCTACACTTTTATCCGGTCACTTAACGGTAATTTAACACTAAACTTAATTTACGATCTTCATTTTTGATTTTTTCCAAAATTTTTTCCATAAACTATCCGATTACTGCTTGTTCCGATCAATGGCACATGATTTGGCTGAGCAGCACTTCACCTCCTACGAGGAAACGAAAAA
>JBAMCP010000216.1:5406-75196 GCA_037075105.1 Lissocephala sabroskyi
AAAAATCTCCGGATGCAGGGAATTCTCACACACACACAATACACACACAGTCAAAGGCAAACACTGGTGCATTTTTTGTTTAAGCTTGGTTTTTATTTATTTAAGGCCGCCGGCATCAGAGAGTCAAGAATGGGCCGGGACTTGGGACTTGGCCTAGTTCCTAACGCACTTTTCAGATGGGTTTTCTTTTGAAGATAAATGTGGGTAGGAAATTTAACCCTCCCTTCATATGACTTGGGGGCTATCAGTGATTTTTAGGTGACCAAAGGTATCCTCGTTTTTTATTATTAATAATATTTTTTTTTTTTTTATAAATTTTATTTCTGCTTTATTCCCTCAAAAGTTTTACATTTATCTAATTTTTATTTGTTATACCCTTCTATTTTTGCAAATAACAAGTTAAAAAAAATTTACCCAGTTGCCGAGAAAAGAAATTAAATTATTTTACCCTTTTTATTTTTAAAGCATAAAATTGCTGGCTTACTGGGCATACAAAAATAAACAGCCAGGACTTGTTTAACAGCGGCGGAATAAACGCCTTGTACCCTTCGGGATGTTATAATAAAATTCCCACCACCTGAAGAGTAAAATGTTAGCCAAGTCACAAACCATTTGCAGAGATTTTTGATTTATTTAATGCTTATTTGATTTTTTTCAATATAAGAAATACTAAAAGCATTTAATTGGAGTATTGGGGAGTTGATTTCTTGAATTATTTTATGGTCTAACATTTTATTTGATTTAATTTTAAATAACCAAAAAAAGTCCCAGCAGGCGGTTTGAGGTTGGTGAACTGGCTAACCCGAAGCGGGCAGACGGCCAGATGGCGAATGCTGGCTGCCAGGAACTGTTAGAATGTCCTTTTTAGTAGATGATACTTAAATTTTAGTTTAGTATTTTAAATAAATTAAAATTCTTTTGCCAGCTCTGAGGACTTAAATAAATCCCAAACTCTTTGATCTTATAAATGTTTGGAATTTCCTAGGTGTTTATTTATTATGATTTCCTTTGCGCATTTATTTAAATTACCGTCCCGCCGCACAAATTCCGCCCATAAATTATCAATTTGAGCTGAAGCATTTAAAGTTGACCAAACGTAATCTCAACTGGCCGGACGACAGTGGAAGAGTTTCAATTCTGCAGCGGTAATTCATTGGCCAGAATCCCCCCCACACACACAGGCAGGCAGGCAACCTCAACTGGCCATGTTACATGGCCGTGGCAAACAGTCTGGGGTGGAGTGGGCGTGGGAGGCAGGCGGCCGCGGGGCGGAGTCTGGACGTCTGCATAAAATGCTTTATTTGCGGAGGGCACACAAAATGAACTGTAACAATATTGATACAGCTGACATCGGAGGTTATCCGCTGCCCCGCCCCTGCGCCCTTTCGAGTGGCAACTTGCAACCCCGAGTGGAAACAAAGCTTCGTCTGGCTGGCTGACTGGCTTCGTGTTTGATTTTTGCAGTTGAGCGGGCCAACAAAGCGGCTTCATTAACTGCCCGGCCACAAAAGTTATGCGAGCCGGCAGCCAACAGATTAGTTTCGAGACAAAAAAAGAAGTTCGAGGAGCGATAGACGTGCTGCCATTTAAGGTCCTTAAATTCCTTATTTATGATTTATTTTCCCCTCTAACTAAAATGCACAACAAAAATTTAGAACCTCTCGAGGGCTAATTCACCGCATTTTGAACGGCTCCAGCCGGTGACGCTCGACCAGATCGATAATCCGGCGGCCCCAATGCCCCTTGCACTTGTTGGGCGGCCTCAGCTCCTCGTAGCACTGACCCAAGTGCCCTGTCAGCTGGCCCAGCTGCGATTCATTCCACCGCCGCACGCCCACGCGAATCCCATCGCAGTTTTCCAGCGGCCGCTCGGCCAGCCGCTCTGCCCGCCGGCAGTCCAGGCTGTTGCCATAGGACAAATGAAACCAATTCCTCCAGCTCACGCGCAGATCACTCACCCGGCCCAGGCTTAGAAATACCTGGAGCACCTGATCGTGGGCCTCCACGGGAAAGCCATACACGGTGATCCATTTGCCAGTGCAAGTGCAGCGGCCGCTGGTGCAGCGGGAGAGCAGGCGGGATTCTCGGTCCAACTGGGCCTGCTGGTGCTTCTCGATGTTGTCGAAAATGCTCTGGAACAAACTGGTGGTGGGCAGCTCGGGCAGAGTGTCCGGCGGCGGCTCCCCTAGAATCTTCGATGGCACTCGGCATATCATATTGATGCTGGAAGTTTTCCGCGGCGCCGGGGACTCGCCCGCGAGCTGTAAGTTGAATTGTCTTTGCTGTTCCGCCCATGGAGTCCTGAATCTGTCCGTGTAAGTGTCCTCCTCGCTGAGCCAGCCCAAAACTTTCTGCAGAAACCTACTCATCCTGACCCCTACGGTGTTTATTTAAAACTGAACCCGTCAGCCTGGAAGGTCTTTCATTTTGAAGTCCCGAGAAAAGGTCGCTCCGTTAAAACTTTAAAGAGCAAGGATTAAATCTCGGGCTCTGACTATTCAAGGAACTGGAAAGGGAATTTTAAGGTTTCTTTGGCGTTGTTTTTATTCTCAAAGTTATGGTAGATTTAATTCTATAAACTGTAGAGAATGTAATGACTGGATAAATGTACTCAAAGTTAAGGTCGCAGATAGCCTGGGACCATCTGGGATATCCGTAGGATTTGTTCTATATACTGTATAGAATCTAATCTAAATCTATTATCTGGGACATCCATAGATCTACTTCTATACAGATTCTGTATAGATTCTAATCTAGATCTATCTACAACTTATTCTATATACTTCATAGAATCTAATAATAATCTTATAATTAGATAACTGACCCATTTTCTCATGCTCCCATGATCCCATCCCAAAACCCGACCAGGGACTAAGAAGAAAGGGTGGCCGATGGATCGGCTGGGTATATATTGATGTATATAGTTTCCTTTATTCAGATTTCAATTGCCTGATACAATTCGGGGTTGTATGACTTTACATAACATGAAATGAATCAAAATTTGCATAACTTTTGTCGTTCACAAAATCAAAAATCAGTTCCTCCATACGAACTGCACGGTGTGTGTGTGTGTGTGGGGTGTGTGTGGGGTGTGGCGAAGAGCTGGTGAATATTGATGATCGATTAGTTTGATTATTCGTCTAGCGTGGATACGATTAACTTGAGGGTATGATTTGCATGATTCGGTATGAATATCATTCACTTGGTATACACTTATAATTTCCTAAATTCCTTCTAAAGAGTAGTAGCCAAAGTGGTTTATTTGTTTTTTCAATTAGATTTAGAGTCGATTTCGCTAAGTGTCCTAAGTATTTCTTTTTCTATTCGTTTACCTGTGTCCTTCCGAAAGTTGACGGGGATGCTGGGTGAACTCCACCAACCAAAAAAGGCGAGATTACCTCATTTTTCTGGCTATGGAGGAAGGGTGAGGGAAATTTAATCAATTTTTGCTGGCTTTTGTTAAATTTGCCTCACCCTGTTGGGAAACAAAAGGAAATATGAAACCCAAAAAGGGATCAAATCGAAATGCCAATTCAAACAATGGAACCAAAAATACAACAGAAAATTATATAGAAATCGGTTTTGATAACATTATAGGGGTTGTTCTTTTATTGTTTCCGTTGGTGAATTTTGTGCTCTAAGTTTACATGGTTAGGCTGTGTGTGTGTGAGTAGAAAAGAACATTAAAAAAATATTGCAATTAATTGAAAATGTACAAATGCTTTAACGTATGCGTGTGTTGTGTGTGTGTGTGTGGGGATTGTGATTAATTTTTAGATATTTGATTTTCTTATGTTGCCTTGATTTTTTGCCTCCGCCATCGACTTACTCTATAAGAAGTTACAGTGTTTTTTTTAGAAATTATCGTAAACTTTTGTGTTCAACTCACAAATCCGTATTTTTCTTTTTTTTACCAAACTACGCAACTTAACTTAGGTGCTAAAATTAAGCAAAAACATTGTAATAATCAGAGAAACCCAATTAATACATAATTACAGCAACTATTTAGGTAAAATTATTTACACTTTCGCGACGATTTCTCTTGTTAATTTTATTGTGTTTTAATTTTTCCCAACGGTTTCCGTGTGCCGAATGTGCGTGTGTGTGCTTGCGTGTGTGTGTGTATAATAAATAAATTTATGCCCGATCTTTCCAACGAATCTTGGGGTTCTGCTGGGCCCGCTCTTTTTTTTATAGTCGTTTTGGAACTAATTTTACATTTCTTTGTCTTCGATTTTGTTTCGTTTGATTTTGGAATTTCCGCATGTTAAACATTTTCCGCTTTTAATGTGGTACTTGTGTGTGTGAGAGAAAATAATAAAAACCAAGCAAAAGGGCAACGCAGGTGAAGGCTCTCGGCTCTCTCGTCGTGGCTGATTGGCTGGTTGGTGTTTCATTTTCGCGTATTGTAGATTTAAATTTAAAGGAGGTACTAATTTGTTAACACTTCGCTGGCGGCGCGGCGAGAAGCGAAAAATGATTCCACTAATTTAAACCAGATTCTGATTACGATTACAATGCCATATTGTTCCGCCGGCCGTTCACTTTATTAACTAAATTGCAAATTTTTAAGGCTGGTCCGAGCTTCAGGCCCATGTACTTCATCATCATTTCGGAGTTGAGTAACATTAAAGCTTTTCCATCGATTTCCTGCAAAATAAATCAATTCATTATAATTGCCATAGATCAATGGAAAAAACAGACACTCACATGCTTCCTAAAGAGATCGCCGTGGACGGCCAATGAGTTGTCATTGCTCTCGATGTACTGGATGACCTCCTCGATGGACCAATCGGCCGGTTGGACTCGCAGATGCGAGCAGGAGGCCGCCGTTGGTGTGCTCGGCGGTGAGGTGGCCGTGGCCGGTGCCGTGGCCGCCTTCGCCGCTGTCGCCGTGCCAAACGAAGCGCCCGCAGCCAAGGCCGTCGACGAGGACGAATGGGAGGCGGTAAACGGCGTGGACACCGACGTGGGCAGCGACGCACTCGACGACAAGGTCGTTGGAGATTTGTAATATGTATTCGAAGACTTGGCGCTGACCTGCTCCGGATGCACCTCAGCCACCAGCGGGGCCAGGTACTTGCCAATCGTGCTGGTGTTGGCCGTCCCGCCCGCCAGGCTGCTCGAGTTGGCGCTGCTGGAAGTGCTGGGCAAACTGGCCGGCGCCACGGATTTCTTGCTGCTCACTTCGGAGCTGTTGCTGGTGGTGCTGCTGTTGCTGCTGCTGCTGCTGTTCGGGTGATGCTGGAATCTTACTTTCCTTAAGGCCTGGGCCTGGCTGCTTTCACCCCGCGCGGATGTGGGGCTGTGGCTGCTGCCGTTGGGCTCCGGTTTTAACGCCGGCACTGGTTTGCTATTCGTACTGCTGCTGGTCTGTTTGCTGTGAGATTTGTCCTCTTTGGGTGAGCTGGCATTGCCGTTGCTGCTGAGGGCCAGCAGAGCCTTGGACTCGGGCTTGGGATTGGTGTCCTTGGTGCCGGGCTCTTGCTTGATGCTTAGTGGTTTTTCCGCCGGTGAGGTGGGCGTGGAGGAGTTGGAGAGACGACTGCGCTTGTCGGCCTGCACGGGCGAGGGCGGCGGCGTGGCCGAGTGGGCGATTTGCCGCTTGCGATTGCTCGTGCATTTCTTGCATTCCTCCGTCTCTGGCACTAACGAGATGAGATTTGAACATGCCCGGCATGTGGTGCACAAAGTCTCGATGAACTGCGCCAGGCTGTCGTCGTCCTTCATACGCATGGGCGAGGGAATTTTCACCTGCAAGGCCGCAACACAAATTTCAATTAATCAGGGAAATATTGTATAAGAATTTTCGAACTCACTGTGAAGTTTTTGCCCGCAGCCGTCACAATGTGCACGTCGCCGTCGAGCGCAAAAAGCTGCTTCGAGAGCTGCTGGGTGTCAGTGCTGGCCGCCAGCACCTCCTGAAGGCAGAGCTTGGCGAGGGTTTGGTGCGTGGGGCCCGTCACCATCGAAGGCAATTTCGAGCTGTTTATAAACGGGCCGCCCTTGCAGTTGGGATGGAAGTGAGCAGTCACCGGCGAGGCCGGCACCATGGCATCCGATTCGGCTACGACGGTGTAGCGGGGACGAGGGCCGCGCTGTTTACTGGAGCTGGAATCCATGCGGGACTTGTGACCGGGCGGCTGCATGGGATGACAACTGCGTGCACACCAGCCAGCGGGGAAGATGTCGCGCGACTGGTAATTGCACCAGTAGTCGAACGCACCGCGCCACCCGTCGAAAGTCACATGAATCTGGTCGTCCTTGATCGCATCAACTGTTGCACAGCAAATCAGTTGGGGATTCTTTTTGTCGACCGCCTCGAGCTTTTGGCCAACCTTGAAGAGATTCTCCTCCGGCGTGGGAGGCTCCGGCTGGAAGATCTCTTCGGGCGCGACCATGGCATTATTCAGGATTTTGCACAGGTAGCCGGGCCAGCTGGAGGCATTCATGCGAAAACCGAGCGGTGGCTGCAACATGCCGCCACCCTTTTCACAATGTCCAATGGCATGGATCTCGTTCGAGTCCACCAGACGCCAGAAGTCGTTCTGCGAGTCGCTGCCATCCAATCGCAGGCGCAGCCGGGAGCCCAGCACGCCCACCACCGTCGCAATACACGTGGAAGTCACATTCCGCGGATCCAAGGCCTCCAGTTTCATGCCAATCTTGAAGTCATTGATGGGCGGATTCAGCGCCTGTTTAAAACACTCGGCTGGTGCCGCATCGCTGCCAGTTTCCTAGAACCACAAAGAGGTCAGTCAAGTCCACTTAAGAAATGTGGTTAACTCACCTTTAGGTAGGCATCCCAATCGAAGACGTGAAAACTCTCGTACTGGAAAGGACCGGTGGGCGCCGGCGCTCCACTGCTTAGCAACTTGCGATCGCTTTCACTCAGACCCTTGATGTTGACGGCGCTGCCCCCGTGGTGACGCGTCGACCCGTTCTTCTTCTGGTGCTTGTTCATGCACATCATCGAGCAGAACTCCTTGTTGGGGGCCCCCTCCCGTATGACATTGTCGCATTGCGTGCAGGCCCCCTTGCTGTAGGCCTTGCGGAACTCGGCTATGCAAGTTTCCGAGCAGAACTCCTTTTTGCCGGTCTGCGTGGGCAGAACGTATTGGAGTGGTAGTTTGCCCTCGCCGCACCAGGTGCATGTGGCGCGTTTGGCCGGCCTGCCGCGTGCCCTTTGGGTGACGGGCGATGTGTTTGTTGTTGGTGTGGTGGCTGCTGTGGAATTGTTGCCGTTTGCGTTGGTGTTGTTGTTGTTGTTGTTGTTGGTAGCGCTGTCGCGTCCACCCGACATTTTTCCCGCTCAACGTTTTTCGCACTGATGGTAATTGTTATTTTTTTAGGTGAATTCTTGTATATCACTTCACATTTCTGTTGGCGGCTGGTGAGAGTTGTGGCCTTTGGTGAGGCTGGTAAATTGCATTAGCAACACGCGTCACAATTAAAATGTGAATTTCGCGGCGGCGGCGTTCTTGTCACGTAATTGTATTTTTCGTTTGTTTTTATGTTTGTTTTCGGGCCGATTGACATTTGATTGCGTTTGCATTATGCGCGGAAATATGGATAGATACGCCAGCGGCGTTTTAACACAGCTCGCATTTGATTTTCATCTGTTTTATTTATTATTTTATTAACTTCGTCACAATTTTATGCTATTGGCGATTTATATCCGCCATATTTGTTTTTCTAGCCAGCAGTGGTTCATTCATTTGAGCGGGTTCCGCAAAATGCAACTAGTTCTTCTTCTTGCCACACAAAATTTAATTATTTTTTTAATCAATTTCAACTTTTACTAGGCACATTAATGGTCATAGTTGAAGAAAATGCACAAATATAAAAACTTTTCTAGGGTTTATATTAAAAAAATAATTTTTTATTAAATATCGATAGGTATGGGACAACTCTACGCGAACTAGTTCCTGGAGAAACGTCTGCATTTTACTAATATACAGGTAGAGAAAAATGCGTACCTAGTTGCAAATAATTTTTGGTATTTTTTTATTAATAATTTAATTACAAAAAGCAGAAATTGTTTTAAAAATGATTTATTCATTCGAATTAACCGATTATTGTAGTTTTCATTCGATATCTATTATCGATTTGTTTTCGACACCTAAGCGCCCCCTGCCGGTAGTTTTTGGCAGTCTTATTAAGCGCGCAATTGAAGAAATTCAAATGCTCAGCCACAAGAAATATTTGGAACTGCGTTTCTTTAATTCCATGACCTACTTTCCGTGGCTCTTCTACCCTTCAACCGTAAATCCAATTGTCCGTCTCCCCAGGAAATTATCTAAATAATGCAATTAGGTTTTCGCCAAAAAGGCCTGCGCGCGGCTGCGTTTCACCCTCGCGCCTTGTCCACTATCGATTCTCAAATAAATTTGATGCATATTTTTTGCAGCTGGCCGTGGGGCCGCACTCATAAATCAAATTTGGACCCAACCAGTTGACAAATGTTCAGCACATCCTGGCCTGTCACTCGCCGCGTCGTTCCGTCTGCCTGTCTGCCTCTCGGCCGTGGCTGGTTAGTGATGCGTACGCTTTTAATCGCTGCCAACAACAAATCAACATAGAAATCTGTCGAGCCCAGGGAAAAAAAGAAACACAAAAAAAACCCCTGCAATGGCAGCGACACCAGCTCTCAAAAACTATTCACAGGCCTTTCCGCCTGGCGCTGGCGGTTATCGGACTGCGAGGCCAACTGTACCCCGTTTGGCAGGATATGTGCGCCGTATTTTAGGCCCACGGGGGGCGGCCTGATTCACTGATGGATGCGTTGGGGGGGAATTCGATTGGCCATGCAAATAAATTTGAAGCGGACAAAAATGCTGGGGCAATTTGAAGTGCGCGTGGGCTTTGGACCAGACAATGGACGGCTTTATGGGATTTCGATTTGGGCAAATATTCGCGGCAAATTTCACTGCCTTCCTGCCCCCCGCCCACCTGCACAATGGAGCACAATGATTGGCCATGAAAAGAACTTGGCCAACTTCGTTAATGCCGCGGGAAGAGATGGCAAAAGTTTTCTATTTTCCTCGCTTAATTCCCTCCCATCCACTTTGAGCAACAGTTTTAGTTTGGCTCTTTACTTATTTCAATTCATTTGCTGACGTCGCCGAGCCGCACACAAAAATAATCCGCTCAAAAATTATGCCCGCCATTGAAATTAACTTTTGCCCAGAGTTTCGCTTGTAAGACTTTTGCCGGCTTTAATTCCCTGGCACTGCCAGCGGCCGAGACAACCCAATAAGAATCGTTAACACCACATTAACTTGGCCGAAACACTCGACTCGAGCTGATGGACTCATTAACATCTTGATTAAAATCATGACACCCACGAGTCCTGCGGTGGTTGCCGCTGCCTTTTGTTTGATTTGCGTAATAAGTCAATGACTTTGGCTGTCGTCGTTCCCCCGGCGCTCGAATTCTAATTGCTTGTCGTTTAAACGTTAAACGGCCTTCGATTCATTGAATTGTCTCCTGGGCGCGGTAATTGATGAGGCGACACGAAATTCAACCGATTCGTGTGAGAGAGACAACTCAATTATGGAATGCAAATGGGTTTAAGACCCTTTCGAGATAATCAAGCCGAGGAGACTGCGGCTGCCCAACGGTCGTATGGGTAATGAAAAACTTCAATTTAAAATGTCAGCAACATTTTGACAGATTTTAATCAACAAGGCGGACAGGTGACGGGTTGAAAGTGTTGCCCAGTTAAATGGCCAAACGCCCACGTGTTTAATTAAGCACACGGGAGAGGGGGGAAAAAGCCTGGCCAGGCCACAAAGTTGCTCTTTTGAGAGGCCATAAAACGGCCGAATCCCCCCCGCTGATCAGAGATCGCAATTTCACACCTGACTACAAAAGTCATTAATTTTAAATCGAATTCGATAATTAAAAAGCCGTAAAACCAAAGCCAGCAACAATGTTGCCGCCACATGAGGCTGGCAACATGCCCGACTCTCGAGCGTAGGCGGCTGGCCAACCGAATTTCATTCATAACTGACGGTGTTCGTTTCCTGGCACTCGGCCGCAGCTTCGGCACTCGGCTGCTTTGGGTGTCCTGCCACAGCCGTGGAATATAAAAACAAGACGCACTTGCCAGCAGCTTTGAGTTCTTTGCACGTCGTCAGCCTGTTGCGTTCGTTCCCCAAAGAGCCCACGGGTCTCTCCCGAAACCCCGCACACCGATTAAGAAATTCCAAAAAAATAGTGTAAAACGGTCTTTGAATTTTCTACTAAAAGTGACAAAAAGTGTTGAGACTTCGGCAGTGCAACGTCTTTTGGATAAATCTTCAAATCCCACAAGAGCTGGTGAGTAGGCCGAGCATCGGCCGGGATCCCGCAGGGATTCGCTGGCTCGTAAAATATTTTTATCGCATTCGAATTCCTGCCTTTCGCTTGTGCGATTTATTTGCATAAGTTTTATGCTTATGCAAATCCGTCTCCGTCTCTAGATAAAAGCAAAGGGCGATCCCAGGCCGCGGGCCAATTTCATATGCGCTGATTTGAAATTTATTTGCCGTCGCGGGCACTTTTAATATGTCTCTCATATTTGCCGCCCTAAGACCTCGGCAGATCCCCCAGGAACGCGTGTCAGGCAGCCTGATTAATCCACTAAGTCCGTCCGCATGTCGCCAGCTGGAATATGACACTTGACAGGCCCCCACGCCCCCACCTGCGGGGATCAGCGGGCTTTCGGCCAAATCCTCTCAATGACAGACAAGCAGGTGACTCGAAAATGGACCACCCCCAGGATGGACTCTTTATTGACAAGCAGTTGCCCCACTACAATTTTTTAGATAGTCTGGTTACCGGTAATTTATTTGCGGCCTAAGCGGGCGGCCCGTTTTTCAGCTGAACACAGAAGTTCACCACAATTATGAGAATCAGCGTCCGCACAACTGCAAGAGGATTTGTGATTGCGCTTTGTGATGGCTAAAGTGATCATCGAAGCCCAACTTACTTATTACCACGATTAGGAAAATGGCTAAGAAGCGGGCTGAATTGACCATGGCTCGCTCGGTCTTGCTCCCCTCTTCGGCCAGCTCGGAGGTGACCAGGCTGCTTATCAAGCCTCCGCCCGCTGAGAAAGCCTCAATGGCAAAGCACACGGCGATCACGATTATGGCCACAATAATTGCCCATCTTTTGCTCTGCAAAGATTCGAAATGAAGCTCAGCCCAGGCTGCCCTGCCCTATCCACCCACCTTATAGGCTCCGAAAATGAGAAATATTCCGCCAACGATACTCAATATCCCCGGTAAAATGTAGGCGACAGCTAGAGAGATTTAAAAGATTTGAGTTAAACTGATTTGGGTGACGGTTGAAAAACTTACTCGCTATTACGAAGAATGGAATGGTAAATATGATGCAGAAGATTCCGAGGCCCATGCAGACGGGCCGCAGTTCCCAACAGAATACTTTGTTGAAACACATTTTTTGTTGAGGTGTTTTTGAACGGACGAGCTACAAATTTAGTGTGTGTTGGCAGTAATGACGCAAATACAAAAGGACTCCTAAAAAAAATAGATTTGATCAATAGAAATATTCAAAGAATTCAAAGATATCAAAAGGTTACAAGGAACTAAAAAGATTTAAAGACTTAAGGGAACCAACGAACCAAAAAAAGATCTGAGCTCTGTTGTCCAAGAAACTAATAGGAAAGTAGTGGAACCAAAGAATTTGTGGGGCTTTCAAAGTTCTTCAGAAATTCAAGCAGCTCTGAAGCCTGAAAATTGGTGGAATATAAATCACAGAAAATAAGAAACTTTCAAGATCAAATTTACAGGAAAAGAAGAAGTCTTAAACTCAAAGAAATTAAAGAGTTCGAGGCCTAGAAATCCATGGAATATAAAGACCGAAAGACCCCAAAAGTATTAATGATAATGGAGGAATAAAAATCGCACAAACTGAGAAACTTTTAAGGATCAACGAAGCTAGAAAACTAAAGAATTCGAGGCCTAGAAATCCATGGGATAAAAAGACCGAAAGAGCCAGAGAATATTTATAATAATGGAGAAATAAAAAACGCAGAAATTGAGAAACTTTCAAGATTAAAGAAGCTAGAAAATTAAAGAGTTCTGGGCCTAAAAATCCATGAAATATAAAGACTAAAATAGCCCGAGAATATTAATGATAACGGAGGAATAAGAAACGCAAAAACTGATAAACTTTCAAGGGCTAGAAATCCTTTCGCCTTCAAGACCAAGAAAGCCAGATTCCCTTTAAGTTATAGGATTAAATTTAAAGACCTTTTATACTCTCGTTTATTTCTAATCAAATTTCAAAGAAATTCAAACAGCTCTGAGGCCCCAAAGTATTAATGCAGAAACTGAGATCAAATTTACAAGAAAAGAAGAGTTTTCAAAGTCGCAGAACTTAAAGACTTCGAGGCCTAGAATTCCATTCGCTTTAAAGACCGAAAAAGCCAATGATTTCCTTTCAGTTTTGGGATTAAAGACCTTCTACACTCTCCTCTTTTTTTTCTAATCAAATTTCAAAGGGCAGGCTGAGCCCGAAATAGCCGAGGCGGCTGGTCTAACTTATCAATCAATTCCATTTCCATGTCTTTGAAAATTGAGCAGGTCAACAGAAATTCAGTGCAACCCCTGACCTTACCGCTTGACCAAGGGGAGGGGCTGTTGGCCAGGCTATTATAATTCCACACTCGCCAGCCGTAACTCAGCGTGTCAGCAGGTAGCAAAGGACCTGCTCCTCCAGTTTTTTTGCACCGCATCACTTACACGCCCCGTGGACCGTGTGTGGCGCGCGTGTGTGTGGATGGTCCATAAATTATGACAACACTTCTGGTTGTCCAAAATGTTGTGTATTTTTCACGGGCTGGCGGGCGCTGGTCAGCCAGGGATTAAAGGACCTTAACAAACATGAATATAAATGGAATAATTTTAAATTAAATTCGCGTAATTGAAATTTATTTAACCCAATCGAGATTTGATTTGCGTAGCCCGCGAAAATAATTCGTGCGGGCGTTTTTCCGGCCAGCCTCATTTTTTTGTGATTAATTCATGGCCATTTCAGTCAACTGTTCGTCCTTTGTACATTTCCAGAATGATGAAAGCCACAACGTGGTTTTGCCCGGTGTTATTAACTTTACTGTGCGCCGCGAGACTCGTTTGCACGGCCCAACGCGGCAGCATCGGCAGCGGAGGCTACGAAAACGGATATCCTTTGGACTACGTGGACCCGCAAAGCCTGCAGGTGAGTGTGCGGGGCTCTGCGGTTTTCAGCATACGCAGTTTGGGTGGCTGCAGTTTGGATTCTTTTGCATCCTTTCGATTTTGGGGGGAATTAAGTTGCCTGCGGCAATTGGCAATGAGCAGGACTCAATCGATTGTCTTGTCTGGAGCACTCACTTAATTATTGCGACTCGCCGTGCCATTCGTTTGGTGGGGTAAACAATCTTTTTCTACTTTTATGTGGTCGGCGAGGGACTTGAACTTTGGGCCGTTAAATGCCCGTCGGCTCGGCTCTCCTTTTGTCTCTTATTAATAAAAGTTGGCCGAGCGATGCTTTCATATCCACAAAGGATATTAATTACCAACTGTTAATTAAGGGATCCTAATGGAAAACGTCCAATAAATCATTCCCAGCCATTTATAAATTCAGCGGAAATGGCCAACACAGAATCTTATCGGGGGCTTCGATGTTTTGATCCGATTTCGTTGAATTCAGTGTCCAGAATTCCGGTTCAACTTTTGTTTTCCGATAATTTAATAGACTGCACGTCTTGTCCTTCAAATAATCTAATCGGAGCTGAGAAATCTTTCAAATAATTTAACTTCTTTTGATTTGAAAGCCGCGACCTTTGGAAGGCTCGTTATCTTCAAATCTTTGGAGAGAGATTCCCGAAATTTCTTCATGAATCATTTAGGGCAGCGTTATTTTAAAGAATCCTTATGTTTTGGCAGCAACAAGCCAGGATTATACTTTTTCTTTGTATGTCGGTCGAAAACTGAAAGGGCATTAGCACCAAGAATATTTTTACTTTTTATTCCACGATTTCTCCTTCTGAAGACCTCAAAATATTTGCTGGACTGTTCAAAATAAAATCAAAAGAAGCAAGAAACTTAAGGAACATCAGGCCAGCTGAACTGAAGGAACTTTAAGTGAGGACCTTGAAAATAATTAATTCCATTCGAATTCGATTCTCTTACTTCTTTCTGAACCTCCTTCAACCGCTATATTCCCCGATTTTAAAGACGTCTTTGCTAGAACTTTAATATTTCAATTTATTGCGATTCCTGGCCTGAAAAGTTGGTCGGTTGGCTGTCCTCCTTCTTCGCTTCTCCAAAACTCCAGAATTCCCAAAACTACCTTCATTGATTTCCCGGCAAGCGCCTAACTTAGAGCTTAAGTTGGATTAACTTGGACCTTTCATTAATTATGGTAATTTTGACTTTGAAGTTGGCTTATTGCAACGAAGCGGAAGCAAAGTTGCGGTTGGCAATATTAAATCTCTGGGAGGCAAACGAAGACTTATGCATTGAACGGGGCAAGTTGGCCATTTATCTCCATATAAATCTGGTTGGTTGCTATTAAATTGCGCATTGCGGGTGAGGGGCAGACTTGCCTGCTGCTGTTTGAATTATTTTACTGGCCAATTAGCTTATCAGAGAAATCGCAAAATTTCCACTCGACAAATAAACATTAAGGTGATTAATTTTTGCCAAAGTGACTAATGAACACGACGATTGCTTAATCTGAATTCACAGAAAGGCCAGGCGAGTGGCGCCCGTTGAAGTGGAAAATTTGCACAAATTAAATTTGAAACGGGCAGTTAACCAATTTATGAAGACTTTATTAAGATCCCTAATTAATTTTAAATATTCTACGAATACTTTTGCGCAGTTTTTTTAATTTTTACATGAAATTCGTTTAAGATTCTTTTGTGTTTTTAAGCAAGAATTGTGGACGCTCCCGAGCCTTCGGTGCTGGGCTCCTCGGGCGCCACAGAAGTGGTGTCCACGGGTTCCCAAGTGGTCGAGTTGTCGGGCTCTCCAGTGGTCGACTCCACGGGCTCTTCTGTGGTGCTGAAAGCCAAGATTTCCGCCGGCGAATCTGTGCTGGTTTCGTTGTCCTCCACGGTGGTGGGCTCGACAGTCGACTGCTCAGCCTCCGCGGTGGTCAAATCGTCGGTGGTGCTTTCTTCTGGGGCCGCTGAGGTTGAAGTGAGAGGACGACTGGTGGTGGTTGGTGGCGGTGCTGGTGTTGTGCGTCTGTGGCCACCGTGTCCATGTCCATGTCCATGTCCGTGTCCATGGCCGGGGTGAGGGTGACGATGGGCCCCCTGAATGTGTCCATTGGGCTCGGGCCGGGCGGCTACGACGGCCAAGAGCACAGCGAATGCGAGAACTGCTAGGAACTTCATTTTGCAGTAATTGAAATTAAACTAATTGAAACGACAGCCGCCACCGACTTTTATACAGTCTCCCTAGCCATCGATATCTTATCGCCATCGATAGTGGACCCCGCCGATTGAGGCGATTGGCGGGACGATCGGGCAGGGGCTTTGGTACCTTAACTTTTTGGAATCTTTTGAGAATTCTTGGAAAACGAATCGAGTCCTGGTGCTTTTTAGCCTCTTTGGCATCTAAACTTCCTCAAACGATGGCCCATAAATTCGATTTGAATTCCCATAAACAATTTTATTTGTATTTCGGGAGATTAGGAAAGATTAGCGCAAATAACACGTTTTTTTTGTGGTCATTAACTCGAGTCGGCTGTCAACATTATTTTCCATTTGTCAGCTACTTTAGATTACAAAATCATAGACGGTCACTTTCGCTATCGATAAGGCGGTTCTCCGAATCGCTCGATCTGCCGATCGATAGGCTTGTTACCAAGTCCCTTCGGTTTTTCCATTCTCAAGAAAATTCTTCAAAGAATCTTATCTCCTCCGGAAGTCGACTTAAGCTTTTAATTGTTCTCAATTTATTGAGTAGGTCGGCTTCGATTCTGGGAAGTCGACGCCGCCCCGCCAGTTTGGCTGGTTTTTAAATTTAATGGCTTTTCATTTTTTAGGACGAATATTTCCTGGCCAAACGCAACAAGCCGTCTCTGTCGATTGTTAATCCGCTGGATGTGCTGCGTCAGCGGCTCCTTTTGGAAATCGCACGCAGGCAAATGAAGGAGAACACAAGACAGGTGAGTAAATAAGCAGGATATTCGGCGGGGCTGCCGGGCAATGGAAATGGCGAAATAAAAAGCGCAATCAAGATAAAAATAAACGGATGCTGGGGGCGGGCGGACCGCCGGCCCGTCTCCTTTTGCATTTTTAATAAGATAAAACGAAACAAGAAACTTTTTCACCCACAAAAGACAAACGCAAAAGGCCAGGAATCCGCCAACCGCCCTTTGTGCAATTCAAGTTGTAATTTGTTTCGGGCGTCAAAAAGCGGAGGGAATTATTTTTCTTGTTTTGTTTTCTTTGATGGCCAATCAAAATTGGAAATAGTTCTGACCAAGCAAACAGCCGGGGGTTCCCAAATTAAAATAAATAAATTCGACAAGCTCGACGCTGCCAGACAAATCATTTAAGCCCCATTATATGGATGCCTGCATCCAATTCAAAGCGAATTCCGCCCACCTGAAGCGACCTAACCGTTGACAGACCGACAGACAAACCGAGTCGGGTCTTAAGGGGTTAAGGCCAAGGGCTTAGCCGGCGCGGCGTATACGTAACGTAAATATTTTTTGTTATTTTGTCTGCCCGGGGAGAGGGCCAGGGAAATTTATTTGAATACCCGAATACCGCAAGATGTGTGGGCCGAGATGGCGAATCTTCCGTCCGTTTTAAAGTCACATGTCAGCGATAAATCGGCCGTTTAAAACCCCCAATTGCCAGACTATCAACAGCCCAAATCAGAACAGGGGAAAACCTATTTTTAGAGGCCTACGCGTGGCTGTTAAAGAAATTGCAAATTATTTAATGGTATTCCGCGGAATTACACCATCTCAGCGGCCCTGTAAGTGGCCCATTCATTATTGTAAGTAGTCCGGGAAAACAACGGTGACTAACCGACGGTTGTTATCGCCGGGCACGTGAACTGGCAGATAGCAGAGCTTGTTTTCCCTTTTGAATGGCCTGAGTTGTAAATGGCAAATGAGTTCGGGGCAACTGACCAGCTGGCCGGGGACCAGGGCCACCTTTCATATCAAATTTCATACATTCATTTCCGTTAATGTCAAGTGCTTTGCTTTGCCAACCAGGTCGAGCTGAACCGAGCCATACTCAAGAACGTGGGCAAGCGTGTGGTGTACTTGGGTCCTGAGGCAGCGGCAGCCGCCCAGCGCTACCAGGAGCAGGAGCTGCAGCGGCAAAGGGAACTGCAGCAAAGGCATTTCCCCAGCGAACTGTGGAGTTTTGCTGGTTCGTCGCCATCTTCCTCTTCGTCTTCGTCACGGTTCTTTGATTTTGTGCAGCCAAGACGCGAGCAGGGGGCGGAGGACGGCCAGAAATCCCTCAACATGGGCTTGGCCAAGCATCAGTCAAACGGAAATGAAATTGGAAATGAAACAAATCATGAAAATGCCAGTCGCCGTGTCCTTTCCGTCGCCAACAAAAGCGCAACAGGCAACCCAGCCAACCAGCAGGCCGAGGACCCCGCCGGCCAGCCCCTCATCGACGACACTGACATGGACAACTGGGCCAGCGTCGAGCAGCCCGAACAGGATCTCAGTATGGACAACCCAAAAGGATCTCTGCCTTGGCGCTATCTCTACCGTTTGCATAAAGCCCAGCACTATGCAAATTAAACTTGCTCACCGAAAATACAACGACACACACTCAGACACACGCACACCAGGACAAAGACAAAACAGAGACAGTTTAGCGGTAATTTAGTAGGTATACAAAGAAACTGCACTCATACCCCACGTCAGCCGCGCAAGGGTAAAGGGTATGGGCGGTGGTGGGTACATCGACGGTTCCTAATGGCTGGCTATAAGGCAGGCATGTTGTGTGTGCACAGACCCCTCCGATAAACAGAAATTGACTACTCCTGTTGCTAGATGTATTTCGTATTTTATGCATTTTATTGAAAGATTCGCGCTACCTCTCCCCCGACCCTTTTCCCCTCTTCAGGCCAAGTTTCCTGCTGCCAAGAGAGTGAGGAAATTCTAGAAGAAATCGAAAATATTATAAACAATGTTGAGCAAAGAAATTATTGTCTGTGTAGTTTAAAAATGTAATCGTAATTTACTCGCTTTATAAATCAAAAGCAGGCTTAGTGAAATTCCCGCTTTAATTTCCTTTACAGCCGCTTCGGTTTTTTTCTAACAAAAATAAACAATCCGCGGGCGGATTTTGATTTACAACAAAATTACCTGCAGTATTTTCGGTTTGCCCACAATTTGCATGAAATGCTCATTAATTCTTAAATTTGCAGTTGATTTAAATTCCTCAAAAGCGCAACAATTTAATCGCAACTAAAAATCTAAGCGTTCTGTAAAATACAAAATGTTGAATTGAAAAAACACGAAAAGCAAAAAAAAATATATTTATAATTAATTTCTTTGTGTAAATACCAAGTTTCTCGTATATTAAAGACCCGGAAAATATTAACTACAAGCAACATAAATATACTGAATGTATTTATTTTAAAACGAAAAACCAAAAACAATAAAGAATATGAAATATTTAACAGCGTCTCTCCCACAGAATCCCAATGACCCACCAAAAACAAACAAACGGCATCGCTAATCTAAACTTTATTTGTGGCACTACGAGTGTGTGTGTGGGAGTACAGGAGTGTGTGTGGAGTGTGTGTGCCTCGAGGGGCTAATTAATCCATTGGTGTAATTTATTTTTTTCGACTCTTACAAGTTCCGAGCAAATTGCCAGATTGGCCTGTCGCCAAATAATAATTATCACAACGCCAAACACGTAGACGGGCCAGCCAAGCAAACAATGACAACCAGGACAACTGATTGCTGGTCATGTCCCATTTGGCTTACTTGATGTCGCAGAGCAGCGCGACTCCGCGCAGAGTCCAATGCTTGGGATTGAAATCGGTCTCGAAGTCAATGGAGCCCACGTACTTGAGGTCGGTGCGCTGCGGCTTCCGATAAATTGGGCACTCGTAGAGTTTGGGATCCTTGCCGGCGGTTGTGTTGATGGCATAGATATAAATGACCGGCATCTGCTCGTAGAGCACCTTCATTTTGGACTCAATCAATTTGCCGCTTCGACGATCCAGCGACGCACCTGCAATGGAGAGCGGCAGGGAATTTAAAACCCACACGGGGCTGGGCAGGGCCGGAAAGTAAACAGAACCGCGCCCAGAGCCACAATAAATCACAGTTGGCCCAGGACGAAGGCTTTCTCTAACAATTAAGTAGGCGGGCCCGACAATATTTCTGTGCCTATTAAGGGCCCGGGGACTGGGCAGACTGGCCGGTGATTTTATCACAATTGGGGAATGCCCAGTGTCGGTTATCGTGGGCTGGACATCTCTGGAGTCGCCGAAGTCGCACGACAAAATGGTCATACACGGGTTTATTATTTGATGGCTTACGGCGGAATTATCATCAAATAACAGCGAACATCCCCAGGACAGGGGACTGGGACTCCTCCGGGCGCATTAACGGACTGAATTTTTATTCGGCTGGCGTAAAAACCAAAGAGACACAAGATAACAACATTCACAAGGTATTTAATGCTCTTTGGGTAATGACGTAAGCTGCCAAGTTGACCTCCGCCACACACACACACAAACAAACACACACACACACACGCGCGCGCACGCGGCGTATGCGTAATTTTGCGGGCCTTCCATTTGTGGCGCGGCAAGGAACGAGACTATGGAGGCAATGTTGCATGTACAAATGAGTGGGGGGTGGCTGGCGGTTGCCTGGCGCTCGTTAGTTCAAGCGAAATTATGTAAATTTGGAAATGCAAGGTCAGGAATGAGAATCATTTGCGCTGATTGCCATAATTTTAAACGTGCGAATTCAATTTGTCGAACACTCTTTGCCGATTAAGTCACGTAGTCGTCGTTGGCCAATTCTCTGTCCGTCCGTCCATCCGTCCCTCTGTCACTGATTAACTTGGCAAAAAACTTAGAACACCCCAAAGTAATGGCGCAACTTGCCATTCCACTTGGCTGCCGCTGCAGGCGCCTGGGTTGGCTGCGCCTTCATGGGAACCGTCAGGGTCTTGGGTTCCTCATCGACCTTATGGGCCTCCTCGGGCTTGTTGGTGGTAAAGGGCAATTTCTGATCTTCAGTATTCGAGGCACTGGGACTGGGATTCTGCTCCGGCTTCTTGACTGGCTTCTCCGGCTCGTTGGCGATCTTCGGGGCCGTTTCGTTCACAGCGGCCTTTTCCCCAATGACCAAAGGAGGTTTTGTTCCAGCAGGAATCTCAGTCGTATTGGTAGATGGAGCTTCCTTCTCCTTGGGAACTTCGGTTTGGTTATTAGCCACGGGCGTTGTCAAGTTGCCGCTCTTCTCGTTGTCCTTTGTAGCATTGGCCTCGCTGAGGTTTGAGGCTGTGGGCTTTTCGATCGTTTCCAAGACCAGTTCAGTAGTTTTGTTCTTGCTTTCGACTGTGCCCGCCAAAATCAAAGGCGGCAGACCAGCGGCTTCCTTAGGGACTGCCAAAGGCGGCAGCTTAAACTCGGCTTTGTTGGAGGCCCCGGGCTTGGTCTCAGCCTGAGGCTGCTTGACTGGAGAGGGCTTTTCGGTGGCCTCTTTGGGGGCTGCTGTGGTGAGATTCGCATTCAGGGTCGTGGCTTTGTCGGTCGGCACTGCTGTGGTCAAAGCAGCCTTCGTCGTCTCAGGCTGTGCTTTCTGTTCCTGAGGCTTTGCTGTGGTCTTCAGATCAACTGCGATCTTTGGTGTGGTGGCCTCTGCAGTTTTATTGGCTGCCAACTCAACGGTCTTGTTTTCTGGCTTCTCCACGAGCTTGGCTTTGACTTCCGGCAGTTGTTTCTTCACGGTCTTCAGGTCAACTGCGACCTTTGGTGTGGTGGCCTCTGCAGTTTTGTTGGCTGACTTCGTTTCCACCTCAACGGTCTTGTTTTCTGGCTTCTCGACCAGCTTGGCTTTCACTTCCGGCAGTTGTTTCTTCACGGTGCTTATCTTCATTACATTCGTGGCGGTGGCCATGGACGAGGAGAAGTGCAGATCGGAATCCTCAGAGGCCAGGCCATCGAAGATGGGCGGGGCCACCTTCTCGCCGTCTCGGTTGCCAGTCTCCAGGGACAGAATCTCCCCCAGACTCTCGCGAGCCAACTCCACGGCATCGCGGAGATCAGCAGACAAAGGCACCCCTAAGGAAATTGAAGTCACCATTCCATAAAGGATCCCAACTTAACCCTACAAATACTCACGGCCTTGGGGGTTGGCCTTTACCAAAAAAAGGCAGCTTAGAATTAGAATTGTTTTTAGATCCATTTTAGAGATCACTAAATATCTGTGTGTTTTGGGGACTACGGCAGGAAATGAAATGAATTTGCCAACCGAGAAACACTAGAATCAAATTGATTCTCAACGATTGCTTCGATCGGCAAAGGTTCCCCCAAAAAACACTCATTTAACAAAATACAAATGCCCATTAACCCACCGCAATCACTGGCGGGTCGAGAGGACAACTTGAAGTGGGCGGTTCGAACCGCAAATCGAATCGGTTGGGTAAACAAATCCACATGGATGTAAATAAAGGGAAAGCGTGTTGTATTCACCGAGGGCATTGTCACCTGCACTCTCCAGCGGTCAAAGTGCACGGCGGTCAGGCACCGGCAGGGACACGTAATTTGCCAATGCGGCGGCTACTTGAGGGGCAGGGGACTCACTCACCTTCCAGAAAGAGTCCGTGCACGTAGACACCCTCGGTGGGATACTCGGTAATGTCCTCCTTGTTGTAGCGCGTTATTTGATTCTGCAGGACGACCGAGTCGAGGGCCCAGCCTTTATGCGCTCGTGTTACCTCCTGACAATTTCACCAGAGCCATTTACATATATCATTTTTTCCCCGGTTGTTGCGCAATGGTTGGGGTAGAAAAATGTGCCATTTCCATTCGAGTGAACGGGTTCAAGTGGGCGACAATGACGGCCAAAAGGGAAGACATGAAACGAGAGAATAAAGAAGCCAAAGTGAAAGAGGCAGGCAGGCAGGCAGGCAGGTAAGCGGGCGGGCCGGGAACACCTTCAATAAAGTTCAATTTTCAGTTTATTCAAGTGTGTAACCGATGGTAAAATATTTTCCACGCAATTTTCCCGCAACGCAACCCGGCCACACAAACCGCAACATCGGTGTAATTAAAATGCTTAAAGGTATTTCGCCCCGAGCCCCGCCACAGCCTGCCAGTCAGCCAGTCAGCCGTGCGTTGATGCCACAAAGCCAAGCGAGACGAGGAGGCGACTCGGAAGCGTGTGGAGCAGGCAACATTGCAATTAAATATGGGAAATTTTAGTTATCATTCCACGGACGGGCAGCTGGCGTGACAATATCCGCAATTAAATTCACAGAAAAAAGTCCATTTGATGGACGAAAGGCGAAACCCACCTGACGCATGGCGGTGAGGAAGCCCTGGGGATTAAAAAAGCCAGTCATCCAAAATACCTGTTGACAAATTAAATAAAGAAATTAATAAAACATTGGGAAAAATATATTTATCAGCAGCCTCGCTGGTGATGACCTTTGGCCTGTCCGTGGATATCCAAGTGCGGAACTGCCCATTGCGCTCAAGCAATTCGGTGTACCAGAAGCCGAGGGTGGTGGACTCCCAAGAAATCTGCAAATGACAATTGACAAGTCTTATCAGGCAGCCGAGATTTAAAGGTGCAGCTAAGATGTCTTTATTTGGAAAATTATCTTTTGACAATCATAATGTTCTTGGATCGGACGTATTCCTGGATTTCCTCCAAGGCCTTCTTGTGGGTGTCGTGGTGTTCGTAATCCTGCTCAGCGATATGCGCGTGGTGGAAAAAGTCGCTCAGCTTCTTGCCCAGCGTGATGGTGAACTCGGCCTCGTTGAACATCTTGCGCTTCTGCTCAAAGGTGAGCGTGTCCTTTTTGAGCATGCCCCACTTCCCATCGGCCACGCTTTTCTTTAAAGTCACGCTATCCGTGGCGCTTAGAAGGGAACCCGCCTTACGCAATTGAAATATTTCGGCCGATGGCACCGAGGGGCGAGTCGTCTCCGGCGGATTTGGAAACTTCTTGATGGCCTCGAGACGGGCCATCAGAATGTCTGTGTCGAGGCTCACAGGCTTCTGGGGAAAGGGCGTGGCCACTTTCGAGGTCTTCATAAAGCCGTACTCCCTCTGGCCGAGCGGTATGTGTCCGGTGTCCTCGATGTTCTTGGCATTGAAACCAGTCCGGGCCCGGAAAATCGGACGGGGTGCATAAGCTTGCTCGACCGAGGATCGCACTGAGTGCTTGAGCGACGGCTTGAGCAGCCGATTCTTGGAGGTGACCACCTTGATCGTGGGCACCGGGGAACCCATTTTACAAAATATATACGTCTGTTTGTCACAGGAGAAGTGTTGGTTGTTATGGAACTGGGCAGGCAACTGGGCAGTTTGAAGGGTTTTGAAACACTCCCAATTAATCCGCCTACTGCCAAGCAACCTGATCTGCCTGTCGAATTGCCTGTGATTGCCCCTGACTGCCCCCTCATTAGGCTTAATAACCTGGCCGCTTTGATCGCCAGCATAAAAAGGAGGCAGGAAAATTGTTAACTAACCCGAAAATCGGCCGGCTCTTTTTTTGATGAGGTGTTAAGTGTTTTCGCCCGGGACGAGCCGCCCATTCAGTTAACGAGCAGGAAAATCAATCAAATTTTTTTTTAAAGGCGCCAATCGAGAATGCCGGGTCCTATAAAAACAAAAAGGAAAAGAAACCCCAGCAAATCCTGACCAACAGCAACAACAGCCGCCGTCGCGGCCGCCCTCGGTTTCCTTTCCGGCCTCTGCATAATTTCGGGTAAATTTGTTTGCCCGCCGACATAAATCTCGTGAGACAATAAATGGAACACACGCCTACGGCCCACGCGACACGCAACCGCAAACGGCCCACAATTTGATGGGCCATAAACAGAGCAACTCACCTTCATCCAGGTCTCCGGTATCCGAGCATCGTACATGGCATCCAGAGACTCCTTCAGGGCCGGGCTCATCACAATCGTGCCGTCAATGGCCAATTTGAGGTCGCACAAACAGGAATGGACGCGTTTGATGACCCGCTGCATCCGGTCGATTTCTTGCCTTGATTGAGAAGAGCGAGAATTTAATTAGCCCAACGCCCGATAAGGATAACAAATCGAATTCACCTGAGAAAGATGTTCATCGGCAGCAGGATTCCCATGCGGTTGAGGTTCTCCCGCACCTCATAGGCATTGTACTGGGCCGGCAATTTGCGGAGCATATCATCGGCCAATTGATAGACGATGCTCTCACGTGTCTCGCCGCCGCCGCCGCCGCCCTCCTTGGGCTGCACGCTGAGTATGGTATCCAGGATGCCTGCAAGGAGCAAAAGCGAACACGTGTGTTATTCTTGGCTCCACTTTGGCTGCCGGGTTATGCAAATGCGTTAATTGCCCAGAGTTGGGCTCAATCAAAATTTGTGGCCGTGAAATTTATGGAGGCCTCGTGCCACCGCAAGCGTTACATTTATTTATATAAGAACGGACGTTTTGAGGATTTATGGTTGGAATTGAGTCGACTGTTGACGCGCGTGAATTCCCATTTAACAAATTAAAAGAATTAATAAAAGTAATTGGTTTTTGGGGGCGGTAAGCCCTTCCGAATCACGGCCATGAATTTCCTTGAGCACAAATCATAAAGCCCACAAATCCCAGGAGTACCCGCGGCTGGACAATGAACTTCGGGTCATTTGGCATGCGAACCGAGTCGCCGTCAGAGCCGAAAAACGACAGCAAATTTCAATTTACATGCCAATAATCGAAGACCACAAAACTAAACTGTTGCCACACCCACCACCCGTCGTACCTTTGGCCGAGTTAATCTGGTACGTGATGTCAGCATTCGAATGCAAACCAAACACCTCGGGCGTGTCGTAGGCCGGCAAACTGTTGATATAATCGATAAAGCCCTGAAGATTCTTTGTGTTGGGCACCTTGTAGCCCTTGTGGAACTCGAAGGAGTTCGACAGCAGCTGCTCGCAGAACCACACCGAAGTGAAGGTGGTCAGCAGTCGCTTGTCGAAATCATCGGTCACCCGGCCGCCGTACTGGACCTCGCCGATCATGTAGACCAGCGTTTGCCAGGAGACTCCCTTCTTGGGATCGATCTCGTCCAAATGGTTTTGGATAAACTGAACGCTGGCCGCGAAGTCGGCCTGGTTGAACTCATAGGGAATGTTCCAGCCGAGGGGGCCGAATTTGCGGCGCTCCTGGACGATGGTGTGGAGGAAGGCCACCGTGTAGAGGAGAGGCGGCCATTGGGGGGCCGAGGTGTAGTCTAGAAAGTCCTGGGTGAAGGACTGGGGGTTGGGAAAATTAAATATTAAAATTCATTAAATCGAATGTCAGCAGGGGCGGCGACTCACCTGGTAGCTGCGCTTGAGGCTGGCACGTATGCCCTGCGGCGGCTCGTTGGTGAACTTGAGGGCCATTTGCAGCAGGCCGATGGGAAAATCAGAATGCGGCTCGGTGGTCACCCACATGCGGAATGTCTCCGAGACGCTCTCGGTCTCCACCAGCATATCAATGATTTCCGAACAGAAGGGCAGCGAGAGGTGGACGTTTTGGAGGAGGACCCAGCCTCCTGTGGCCATCGAGTCCATTATCATTTTGCGGGCATGGAACTCCTGACCTTGGCCCATCGACACGGACTTGAGAACTGGCCACAAAAATAAAAGATAAGTATAAATTTGTAAGCACTTTGATTTGGCACTCACTTATGCCCTTCTGCTTGGCCAGGGCCCCGATTTGGGTGGTGGGATCCGAGCCAATCGACAGCAGGCAGACAAAAGGCGTGCGCGGCTCCGACTCGGCCCAGGTGGCCTCCAGATCCAGAATTTGCATTTCACTGTACTCGGGCCCCAAGGATTCTACCAAAGGTAAGAAATTAAAAACCCGCTTCTCTCTTCTACGATTAAAACTCACCCTCGATATATTTCTTGGCCTGGGAAATGGTGCGGTCCGGGCACCAGGAGCGTATGAGCAACAGCTTCCGGAAACTGTCCAGCAAGGAGTTGTAGCCGCAGGGGATCTCCTCGTTTTCGGGCTTCTCGCATTCATACCAAGTGCGCCACTCGCGCTCATTCAGCTCGATCTAAAGGACACTCATACAATCATACGCCCGGTGGGCCAGAGGTTTCCCCACTTACCACTTGCAGGACCGTGGAGAAGGTTTCTAGTTTGCTGATCTCCACCAAATTGAGCCAGGTGATGTCGAGAATCCAGCGGAAGGGCTTGGGCGCCACGGCATTTAAGTCCAGCGAGGCTCCGCCTTTGATGAACGTCAGGAACTCCTCGTGGCTGATGTTGCCATTGTAGTAGTCGATTTTGATGGCCAGCATGAGGGTGAAGAGCTGCTTGTGCCGCTCGTAGAGGCTGCGGTTGGTGAACTTGTACACCTCATAGGTCAAATAACGCAGGATAATATTTATGCGCTCCTCGGTGACACTGGACTTGGTGGACTTGGTAATCGAGTTGTTGAAGATCACAAGGAACTGCTTGAGGGAATTCTGGTACATGGCATTCACGTTGCTCATCTCGACAATGAGGAAATAGAGGATCGAGCCGCGCTTGGCCACCGCCCGGAACTCCTCACGGGCCTTCATGATTTTTCTCTCGGTGACCTCAGAGATTTTCAGTTTCTGGTTGACTTCCTCGGCGGTGGTTTTGGTCACCCGCAGAACTTCAATGAGAGCCTCGTCGTCCACCAAAGAGCCTTGCGAGGAACTCAGGCGATACAGCAGGTTGGCCTCCAGCTCCTTCATGTTGCGTTGGTTCTGCATCACCGTCTCGAAAAGAGCCACCCGCTCGGCCTCCAGGTCAGACTTCTCCATGAGTATGACCCTGCCCAGCAGCTGGTCCTCCAGGCCGCGCATCGTCACTGTGAAATCAATGATCGAAGTTTTCGCACTCACCTCGGGGCTGAAGGCGGGATTGGGCAGCTTCGTGGTCAAGTAGAGCATGAATCCTGGCATCACATCGCACTCCTTGTCGCCCACCAAAACCTTCTCAATGCTGCCCGACTTGATGAAGTTCTTCTCCAGCACATTGTCGATCACGGGGTCCAGGTCGGTGCCCACATCCTCGATCAGCAGGGGCCGCCCCAGAGACAGCGAGTCCTCCAAGTGGGTGCGGAAATACTTGTGGTTCAGCGAGGTGATCTGCAGCTCGTTCTTGTCCTCCTTGCACTTGATCCAGATCTTGCCCTGGGTCTGCGGATCCACCAGCAGCGGGTAGCTGCTCGACTTGGTGGCTATCAAAGCATTTTGCACAGACAGCTCGTCGTTGGGCAGACCCTGCAGCGTCCACTCGGAGACGGTGGAGGAATCCACCAGCATGTTGATTATATTTAAGCCTGTGGTGAAGGGGATGTTCTTTTGCTTGAGAATACTCATCCAGGTCTTGATGAGGTTGGCCCGGAACTCTTGGTTATAAGGGCCGCAGTAGGACAGAAAGCCGGTGGCCAGCAGCACGTCGCCCACCAGCTTGCCCAGCTGGATCTTGAACTCCTTGCTCTGGTTGGTCCAGCGGTGCTTCTCGTCGGACAGGCCGTTGATGAGGGCAGTGGCTGCGGTCATTTTGCGCAGGCAAACGTTGGCGGCATCGGTCAGGCGCTGCTTCTCGCCCACCGCCTTGTCGTATTGATCCTTGACTGCCTGCAGGGCCTCCTCGCGCTCCCGCAGCTGCTCCTCCGCCCCGGCCAAGTCGTCCATGGCGAGCTGGAAAGGAAGACCGGAAGAATGAACAGGTTCTTATGGGATTTCTGGCTTGGCTACCTTCAAGCGGGCCTCCTGCAGGGTGAGATTGGCTTTCAAGGGCAACACCTCCTTGTTGACGCTGTGGAAGAAGGACATGGCCTTGGTCCAGGACAGCAGGCCGGCCACGTCGCCGCACACCCGCCGGGCCATGTCCATGTTGTAGTCCTCCATGCGGAAATACGGCTGCAGCAGGTCAATCATCTCGTCGTTGATAGTGTCCTTCGGGTAGTTCTGAAGCTGCAGCAGGAAAGTGGCGCTGGCCATCATCTGGCAAAAAAGAAAGAAAAACTCAGCCAAGCTGCTGCCTCGGGACCAGCAGGGCCGCCAACCTTTAGAGACTCCTGCCAAGAGGGCTTGGGGCAGGGAGTGCCCGAGTCGGGGATGCAGGGATGCAGCTTACGCTTGAACAGGATCAACACACAGTCCATGATCCGCATGATGAGATGCGGCGGACGTCCCAACTTACGTACGGTGGCTATGTGAGCCGGCTTGATGGTATTGAGGGCATTCTCGGCCTCCTCGAGGGCGGGTTTGGCCGCCTCGAGCTTTTCTTCGGCGAGAGCCTTCTCCTGGGCTATGTAGGCAACGAGAGCCTCTGCCTTGTCCTTGACGATGAGCACCTGATTTTTGACAATCTCCGCTTGCATTGCACGCTCGGTCACCTCAACTAACACGGATTCGGCATTTTTGGAGGCCTCGACAAGCTCCTCCTCCATGACAACTAAGTCTTTTTTCAATATCTCAACCGAGGCGGAGGCCTCTTTCAGTTTCTCCAAGCCCGTATCCATCTTCTCCACACCATCGCGCAGTTCTTTCTGCTTTTGTTGATAGATATTCTTGTAGCCGGCAATGAAGTTCAGATAAGATTTGGGTGTCACGTGCGTTGCGCGACGGAAACGCTGGAAATACTCCTGAGACGTTTCCGCAACTATATCTTGTATGGAGCCGAGAGCATTGACAAGCTCTTCTTTGACGTCCGATGTGCACTCAATTTCGAAGCCAGTCAGAAAATGCCTCGCCACCGAGACCAGGGCATCTTTCGGCCACGGTTGGAACCAGTCAATTGTACATCCAGACACCAGGGCTGGAAAGCGTTGCACCCGCGATCTAAATGTCTCGCCGACGGGTGAAAAGCAGAAGGCCACATGTAGGTTGGTGCAGGTGCGAGCTAAAAAAAATTCCATCACGCTTTCCGGGGTCGCTGTTTTGCGTTGATTTTCGCGTTTCATGACCGGCGTTAACTCCTGCACGATTTCGGCCTGCTCATCGCGCGAGAATAAATTTGAAATAACGCCGCTCGAGAGTATATTGTTGAGATACTCGAGAAAACCTTCCTCTTTGATATCCATGTCAGTAAAAAGAAAGGTTGTGCCCTTGCCCTGCACACCGCAGGTACGGTAGAGCAACTTTAGGTCCTCTAGGAAGTTGGCCACATTGTATGAGCGTGTCAACGCAATTTGAAAAGTCTTATAGCCGGCTATAAACGATGCCAATTTCGTTAGCGACTGCTTTCCAGAACCTCCGACCCCGACAAGCATAACGTTTCCTCTCGAATGCCGAATGATGCGGGAGATCTTCACCAAATGCAGCATTGCATCTGGGAAGAAAACCAGATCCATTCCACTTCCTCGCACCATTTCATTGAATTGGGCGAGAAACATGACGAGGCGTTCATGAAGGGCGTGTGAGTTAACCGGCTCGTAGACTTTCGGTAGCTCCATATCCGTATCCTCACCCTCTTCGCCAGTTGGCTCGGGTGCGTCGCGCATAAAATCAACAAATACCGGATTCGGTATGATCATTTGGGAATGGGCCTCGCCCAACTCCTCGCGCACGAGACATGCCAGCTCTGAGCCGAACCATTCCTTATCCTGGAAGTTGGTGAAACGATCGGCAAAAACACGCGTACACTCATGCTTCCATAAAGCCATGACGACGCTCTCAGCGGTGATAACTGTGGATAACGTGCCAACCATGCCCTGCCAGATGCGCGACAGATCGCGCAGGCTGAAAACATAATGGAATTTCGCCGGCGTTGGCAACAGTTTTTCGCGCGTGCGCTGCCACAGATGACGCGTGACCACGATCAATTTCTTGACCAGATTGCGAACCTCGGGCACAAAGCCGCGCTTGGCATTGTAGTGACCCTCACCGATAACGCGGAAGATCTTATCGATGGAGTCGTTGTCCGGTATATTGCAATTGAAGACGCAAAACTGGCGCTTTAGGCGCGACGGAATGTCGTTGCGCCCGCCGCCGGGCAGTCCCATGGCTGCCACATACTGGACATCCACGACGGTGGTGAAATCTCCGGGCTTTTCGAGGCTGTAGAAGCCTTTCATGTCCATGGATTGACGGACAATTTCGTTGGTTATTTGATCGCCCCATTCATTGATTTCGGGCAGATTGATGTCATCAATAAAGACGATGAGTTTACGGCCACCGGGCGGGCCGAAGGTCACGCCCACCCGCTTGTCCACATACGACTCGATGGTGCGTTGAAACTGATAGGGACTGGTGGCCGATGAGAAATTGAAGGAACGTCCCATGTACGTGTCCGGATTCATTTTCTTCATGAAGTTCTTCATGATAACCGTCTTGCCAGTGCCCTGTTCGCCAATCACCATCACGGCACGCTCCTGATTGCCAGTGGCAATGGTATTAATTAGATAATCTATGCGCACATTATCCACGATAGGCACCAAAATGCTCAGATAGTCTGGTGTGGAAAGCTCCGGATACATGTAAGGTGTGACGAGCGTCTTCCACGACTGCCACACGCCCGTTGGAGAAACGAAAAAGTCAAATATGCTATTGTCTTGCGCACTGCTCTTGGGATAGTCTAAGTGGGGAAATGATTCCTTGACGTATTGATTCATTTTTAGGCGATCACTAGTAGAGAGGTAACCACCTAAGCCCCATGCCAGGGCAAAGATATACAAGCGGTGCAAGTGCTCGGGTGTGCAGGTGTCCTCCTTTTCCTCCACAACGTTCTCGTCGGGCAGATCTTCTAAAATGTGCCGGCAAATAGAAAAGTTTTCTCATTAGTCTCGGGGGATTTCAAAGTTCCACGACACACACACGGCACGAAATTAAATCATAAACTGGACGCTGGACACAGGACACACACATTGGTAGTTAGATACAAATAAATACACACGGGTCACAGGTAAAAGAAAACTAAATTACAGTACAGCAAAGTTGTTAGTTGAGGGTGCAAATTAGCTCACAGTTGAGAATTGAGAAAGCAGAGAGACACACAGAGAGTTAGAGAGTGGATAAATCGCGTTGAGGATACTTTACCGACGCCCTGACTGCCAATCGATTGCCGGCGCACGTCTTCAATTTGTTTTTGCTGTTCTAAACGTTTCGTGGCTGAAATTTGTCATTTAAAATTGTTCACACGGCAACTACGCAACTCAATTCAACTGCCGCCCAACTACACTCGGTCAGCGGGAAAGAATCAAATCAAAATCGGCCCCAGCATACTCACCGTCCTGGCTCTCTTTGCTGGACAAGCTCACCGCCTGTTCATCCTCTTTTTTAGTTGGGATCAGGCCCTCCAAAATGAACAGCATCTGCTGGACTATATTGCACTGGAGGACGGGCATCTGCAGCTTCACATTCTGCACTCCCCAATTGTAGACCTCGACAAAAGTCTGCTGGAACAGATCCGAGAAAGTGGACTTCTCCCCGGGCGCCCGGTTCTTCAGCCAGGCCTGGACAACTGCAAGAAATGTCTCTAAAATTTAAGCAGCCTCACTTCTCTCTTTCCAGACTCACTTGGCCTGGAGTCCAGGCCCGAGGAGCTCATGTAGACCATTCCGTTGCGGGAGACAGTGGCCGGCGAGGCATTGTCAATGTTGTGCGGCTCGAAGATGATTTTCACCGTGGGCGCCATGGTGAGGCGGTCGCCGTTGGCCAGGGTCAGGGTCTTGTTGTCGTCCAGCACCGAATTCAAGTTCTCTATCCAGATGCTGTCGACCGGGCCGTCCAAAACGAGCCAGACATGCTCGCCGGACTTGAGCTTGAGGGTTTTCCGCCATAAAGCCGAGAAAATGCCGTCGGTCCAGTCGTTGGTGGCCACGTCCAGGCGGCCAAACATCTGGGCCGCCGTTATGGCCTTGGGATTCATGCGCATCTCGCGGTGGTTGTCGCCCATCTGGGTCATGGCCTTCATCAGGGTATGTATACAGGTGGTTTTGCCGGCCCCACTCGGGCCCAGCGTCATGATGCCGTGCCGCACATTCTGCGTCTCGTACAGTTGGATGAGCTTGAGGACCCACGGCGGATGGTACACCAGACTGGCCTCTTCCGTTTGCTGGAGTATGGCGGCCTCCAGCTCGGGGTAATTCGTCTTCTCGAGAGTCTGAAAGGGAATTTCAAAACCCCACAAGTTCTCAGGCTCTCAAGCCACTCACCTGGTTGGGAAACAAGTCCGACACGAGGGACATGAAAAGCGGCTCGTCGTCGTCGATCAGCTTGGACAAATTCATGTCCCTCAGCACGCGCATCACAATTGTGCTCTCGCTGTCCTTTGAGTTGCGGCGCTTGGCGGCTCCCAAAGTACGCAAAACGGAGAGAATATTGCGCAGCCCAAAGTCGTAGTGAACCTGCTTGGTGAGCTGCTCCTCGCAGAGTTTGTAGAGCGTGTAGAACTTCCTGGCCAAGGTGATGTTCTCGAGGAAGCCGCAGGAGGCCAGTTTGACGCGGATAATAATTTGCCTATCCGGCACCATCATGGCCACGGTTCTAAATTGAATTTTCAAGTTCTCCGGCAGCTCCTTGCGCCCGGCATAGCCGGGATTCTAAAGGGGGAAAGTTAAATATATTTTGCCATAACTTTGTTAGCGCGCGTTCGCCCGCATGTGAATGCCCCGATGAACCGAACTTAAATAAATAATAAAAGTAGCAGCCGCCGGTCGGATTGACGGATTGCCGGACTGGGCTTCCTTCCTACGTAGTTGGCAAAACTCCGCCCCGGCCCGCTCCCCCCATTAGGATGCAAATTGATTTATCATATTTGGCGAGCTTCATCAGTAGCAGCAACTCAAGCAGAAGAGCGAAGTTAGTTTGCAGTCAGAAATTTCTGAAAAGGCTTACAGGCTTCGATTAAAAATTTTCCTCCTCATAGTTTAGGGTGAAGTTGGGAAATTCAATACCCCAAATCGATTGATTGCCCGCCCGCCCGCCAGCCAACCAAACCGAAACGCAAACACACGTGCCATTCCGCATGAGCGGCAGGACTAACCCAGTTTGCCGGGTTAGTTGTCACTAAAATTACATAAACCAGGCAATTTCAACATAATTCTTCATTAGATTCAAATGCCAGAGCTAAAAACGTTACATAAAATGAGACAAATAATTCTATAAACGACTGCGAGTGCCCCGGGCATCCGGGATTACGGGGATCAGATGGCCACACATTCGCTCGGCGCGCTGCTTAATCTCATTACTCAATGATAGTTACTTTCATGTGTAATTAGGTTTTGGGCACGGGACAAGGTAACCATCCAGGCAGCCAGGCGTTTGAGGTTAAAAGGCTGACATAATCGCATTTTTTGAGTGAGTTGTTAAGCGAACAAATCCGCCGTCCCCGCATGCAGATGGCAACCACATTAATCGTCTTCAAAACGTCAATGTAAATACGCCGAGGAGCCGCAGCCTTTCTGTGGCCTCAACACAAAAAGTTTCCATCACCGGCAGCCGCCCCAGTCAACGGCTCCGATCCCACGTCCTGTCGGGCCTTGTTTGCCGGGCCCTTTTGTGCGGCTGAGTGTTTGTTTGCGCTGTGGGCGTGACGGATGTGCCGCTGGATGGAGGCCGTGTGAGCTTTTTTGTCAATTTAATTATGGCTTAAGTTGAGCAAAATTTTACACGACTTACACTCCCAAAAAAACTCCCCGCACTCCCCTCAGTCTGACGGCATCGGCATCGCCCAATTTGCCACCGCTTTTTTGGAGGAGGCTTCTTTTTGTTACCATCGTTTAATAAATAGCAATTTTCGCCCACTTGACGCGCTTCTGACCTTTCAACGCGTGCTCTCCACTCGCTTTTATCTCGTAAAATTTCTGCGTTTTTTTCCTCGTTAAAAATTTAAACTGACAACGATTCACATCGATTTATATTAAAGCAGCGGAGTGGAGCAGGGAAAGCTTTCGGCGGACTTCGAAATTTGTGGTGCGCCCCGAAAAGTAGGCAATACAATTCAAGGCATTTTTCTTTAATCCCTTGGAAATTCTTCGATATGAATTTTTAAATATTTCCCGGCCCGTCCTTCACATATGCTCACGCAAAATTTGCTGCCAGCCTTTTAGAACATTTTGCAATTTACCTAACCGGCTAATGAAATGAGCGTGCCGCCCGTGCCACGTGTCGCAGGGAGCGATAAAGTGCATGATAGTTGAATTAAGCGTTTCATTAACTCGCCGGCAGCAGGCAGCCAACGTTGGTGGGTCAAAGGAAACTCATAAATTGAAACACCCACTTACCCAGCCTGCGCGCTCAACTCACCATGGTTATGAAAATGCCAAACTCCGGATTCATTTCAATGGTATCGCCGTCGGTAAAGAGGAAGGTCTTCTTCTTCTCCTTCTTGGCGGTTAGAACGACGGCAACCTGTTGGGCTGCCACCGACAGCACCGGCAGCTCAATGCGATTGAATTCATCAAAGCATCCCCAGCTGCCCGACTGGGCCAGGCCCTTGTAGATGCGGCCAAGACCCCTATCAATCGGGCGAGTTACAAATGAAATTCATCATTGCCATTCACGTACCTGTAATCCATTTGATCGGAGCAATTAAAAACAACCACATACTTGGCCAGCGTCTTGCCCATATCCTTGACAGTCTCCGTCTTGCCGGTGCCAGCTGGGCCGCAAGGCGCCCCGCCCATGCTCAGGGTCAGGGCCTGGGCCAGGGTAATGTAGCAGCTGCGAGGAAAGGAGATTAAAATTTTGTAAGTGACTGACAAGCGCTCAATGAATTTCGTGGCTTTAAAAACACCGCATGCGGCCCACAGTTACATACATTAGATTAATAAATTTTTGCCGAACCGCCAGGGAGTGGGCGGCGCCCCTCGGCAGGTTCAAAGAAATTCTAGCAATTCCCTTTGGTATTTTCGCCTAAAATATCAAACAAGCCCGAGAGCAAAGCTACGAATTTACAGCGCCACCAGGACAATCGAAAGCGGCCCTGGCCAAAAAAATAGAATGAATGCCTGCAGCTATTTGGGGAAATACGCGCCACTTCACCAGCAGTGCGGCGGTGGCGGCTCCTGTCAGAAGCTTTTTTTGTTTTATATTTTCTGCTAAGTGAAATTTATCTTTGCCAGCGTGTCAACGTCTCCGGACCGAGGCACTGGCAGTCTAATGGCTGACGCTCTGGCTGACTAGTTGGCTTGGCTGTGGACGGGTAAAGGATTCCGGCAGCCGCCAGTGCCAGTCGGCGGCAATGCTGTCATTTATCGACTTTGAACTTGTTTTTTCCGCTGCCTCCGCCCTGGCTGGCAATCATTTGTTGCCGGCATTTGTTTACATAGCAGAAAGCATGTGGCTTGTGGCGCTTGGCCGCCCAACCAGCCCAGTGAGGTGGCTGGGGCGCAACACGTGCCAGGGGAAAATATTTAAGGTGAAGCCTTTAAAGATTCTGCACTCATCACCACCAATTAGTTGTTAAATTTTGGGGTCAAAGCCACACGAGCATGGCGTTGAGTGGACTTAAACTTTTGCTTTGACAATAAACAGGCAAACTTTCGGTCGCCGCAACTCAATTAAAACTCACCGATCTGTGAGGGGCGTGATGACCAGGCGATCCGTGCAGCCGAGGTACTCGTTTTGGTAGGTGAAGGTGACGTCGGTGACCGAAATCCAGGTCTTGTCGAGGTCCTCCTTGAAGTAGAAGCGGCACTGCTTGAGCCACTCGAAGTCGTTGGCTGATTTGATGTTCATGCGGCACTGGAAAGAGAACCACAAAACTTTACCCAAAAGAGTTCCCCACCCAGGAGAAGGACGACCCACCAGAATATCGAAAATGTCCCGCTGATGGACATGGATGGTTATGAGGGTTTCGAAATTCGTGCGCTCCATTTTGGTGAGATTGCGGGTGGTCTGGTCAATAAGGGTATTGAGCATTTCAAGGAACTTATTATTGGTCTCGGACATGACCTTCCTCTCATGTCTGGCCTGCATCAGCGCCATTTCTGCATCGCGCGTCCAAACCATTTGTATACCCAATAAACCGATTTGAGCTGGAACTTTCTCCAGGAAGCCCAATAAGGTGAAATTTGGATCGTTTATTGTCGCATATGCGGTGCGTATTATCGAATGCAGTGACTGCTGTGCTGTGACCAGCAATTGAGTTAGCCATGTCTCGACCGAACCCTCCGCCCTGATGGCCCGATCTAGCTGAATCATTTCACCCTCACTCGATATGATGGCCATCATTTTGTTGTACTCAATGTCGTGGAACTTCACGTGGCGTGTGTTATCGAAAATCGAGAGCAAATGATTCTGTATGGTATGCGAATCGGAAGCTTGACCCAAAATCTCCAGCAAAGCTGGGTCTGAGACGAAGAAGAAGCGTGGAAACATCATGCGTTTGCGTTCGAGATAACCACTCAAGGATTTCTGACAAATCTCCAGCTGCTCTTGCAGATGAGGCAGCAATTGCTTCAGCAGATCATCGCCCACACAGCAGGCCACCACGCCGGGGGTTTCGTGGGCGCGTTGCATGATCTTTTGCCAGGATTTGTCGATTTTCGAAAACCTTTTCGCCTCCTTCGGCAGCTGCTTCGCAATATCGCCACCCACAAACACGGCCTCCAGATAGACCCACATGTTCTGCACTAGAAGCCAACGTTCCAAGATCTCATTCGAGTTGGACAGATCAAAGACCCATTGTTGGATTTGCTTGCGAAAGGGGGCATTGTAACGATTGGAGAGCAAGGAGCCCAGCACCATGAGGCTGTCCTCCAGCTGGCCTATGGTCTCGGCTGTGGTGTCGCCGCGCAAGAGCAGCTCGCCGCGGTTGTTGAAGCTCATGAACTGGAGTTCGTGGACGGACCATTCGTTGGTCACTTGCTTGAGCTTGGCCTCGATGTCCTTCTCCTTCATGGCGGATATGCAAATGTCTTCGATGTCCTCCTTGTGCTTGAGCAGCGGCGCCTCCAGGATATTCTTGAGCGAGAAACCCTCCGAGTCGAACTCGAAGATGTAGCGAGTAACGTCCATGATCCGTTGCCAATGGCGTGGCTTCATGGCTTTATTCGCCATCAACTCCAGTAGCGGGCACATATCATTGAAATCGTCGATGGTCTTCTTCAGAGCATGGAATGCCGGCCACTCCTTCAGGCCCTTCGGCAGTTTCCTGCAACGATTCTGGAACTCCATCAGCTCGTTGTTGATCTCCTCAATGTCCACCTCATTCCACCTGCCCAATTACAAAGATTTTAAATAATCTTCTTATCTTTTTTTTTCCTCTTCAGACTCACGGTATATCGTAGTAGCTGCTGACGCGATCAATGACATCGTTGTAGAGCTTGTAGAGCTTCTGGAGGAGATTGAGCTCCTTGCGGATCTGGCCCAGCTCTGGATAGTCAGTTTGTGGCAGACCGAAGAGCTCCTCGCCGCTCTGGTAAGTCTGTAGGCGCCTCCACATGCCCTCGAAGCGGTTCTGGAACAGAATCAAGCGATCCGAGGCCTCGCGCGGGGTCAGGCCGGCCTGCATGGGCCCGGCCGTGCGGTACTCCGTCACATACGAGATCTTATCCTGCTTGAAGTTGTCCAAATTGGTACGCAGATCGTCCTGGAAGGCCGGCTGCATGTCCAGCAGCTTAACCTGGGCCTGCAAGGCCCCAGCCAGCAGATTCTGGAAAGTGGCGCGCAGGTTGTCCACCAAATCGAATTGCTCCCGCTCCACTTGCACTTCATAGCGCGTCAGGACATTAAAGGCTTCCTAAAAAGAGTATTCAGGTGAGCTAATGATAGTAAAGAGTATTTTTTTACCTCTATGGGATCGATACGCAGCTCCATGTCGACCTCTTGTTCGCGTATTTTGCCCAACGTCTCCATCACACAGCGGACATCGTCGAGGTCACGAATTGGCCTATCTAATTTGCGATCCATTTCGTTGATGACCGCATAGACGTAGTCCATTTCCTTTTTGTATTTCTTCTTCATGGCCTGGCCAATTTTGTGGTTGCAGGCTGGAAATAGAACACAGCACCCACACACACAAACACACACACGCAGGCAGAGAAACAGGTGAAAGGAGATTGCCTTTCTTGGTGGCCAACCCATTAATCAATAAGGGCGAGAATACAAAGCGTTTGGTGTCCGGCAGTCTGTCCGTTGGTCGGCTAAGATGGTTAATAAATTTTTGCCACCTACGCCTGTTTATTTTCGGCCGTCGGCCCAATTTGCCCCAAAATTAATTCGATTAGCTAATTGCCAACTAATAAATTTCCATAAACGTTAGACAAATTCAGCTGCCGCCCAACTAAATATTGTAGATTTATGGCTGACCTCCCCCCAGCCTCCCCCTACTTACATTTGATCTCGATGGCCAAACCGTACTTGAGTCGCTCGTTGTAGACCGCCACGCATTGGCCAAAGACCTCCATGTCCGGCTCTATGAGCAGATTGGCGTCCAGGTCGGCCAGGCAGCGCAGCGTCGTCTCGAACTCCTGCAGGCCGAACTCCATCAGCTGGCGAGTGGTGCGATCGTTTTTCCACAGGAAATGATACGGCTTCCAGCGCTTGATGTAGGTTTGGATTTCAGGCTTGATGTTTTTCGTACAACTGGAGAGCTGGTTGAGGGCCTTGGCCACCTCCTTGTTGTCCATGATGGCCGAGTAGAAGGACTTGAGCATGTGCGGCATTTGCGGCCGCTCCTCCGAGGCCAGGCAGTAGAGTTTGCGGCGCCGGTTCTTGTTCGAGCTGCTGTTGGCCTCGTTGTGGTTGCGCCCCACGCGGGGCTGGACCGTCATCGAGACTTGCTGTGGTTGTTGGTAAGACAATATTTTGGTGAACATGGCGAAGCTATTCAGTGGTTTACGCACCGGCGGGTCCTTGCCGCTGGTCCACTGGGCCACGCCCTTCGCAATGCCTGTAATATTCTTGCCGGCGGTGATCAGTATGTCCTGCAGCTCGTCCAGATTCGGCTTGATCACCACGTTGGGAATATGCAGTTGGGCATTGAGGGCAAAGATTGGTTTCTTCACCGCCATGTCGTTCTCGTCGGCTATGAACCGACGCCGCAGCGTGTCCAGGGCCGCGCGTATGACCTTGATCAGCACATCGATGACCTTGCGGCTGTAGTAGCGCCGCATTTCCACCACCGCATTGCACACCATGTCCTGGGAGTAGCACAGGACAAAATGCATTAGCGAACTTCGCATAATTGATGGGCGCTTCTTCCACTTACTTGCATGCCCTTGGGCAGGCTCTCGGCGGTGGACAGCAAGGTGAGTGGGTTCTCGAAACAGGACCATAGAATGCTCCAGTCCTGTTGCTGTCCTCCGCCACCGCCGCCGCCCCCGCCGCCTGGATTGCCGGAAGCTGCCGCTGCGCTGGTGCTGGGGCCGTCGTCCGCCTTGCGCGCTGAGCCCGCCGGCTGCTCGCCTTTGGGAGTGGCTGCCGGCCATAAATTGATTCATTAATTTGCTGCTCAGTTTGCCAGTCTGAAAAATATTCACCATCGAAAAGCGTGACGACATCGTCACCGGCGATTTCCTTGAAAGTTTCGGTCGCTTTGTCAACCAAATTTAAAACCTCTTCCACCGCCTCCGAGACCATTTGGCTCTTTCGATTCAGTTCGATGGCTGCTTTTCTGTTGGGATTATTCGGTTGTGTGTGCGTTGTTGTTGGTGTTGTGGGTGCATTTGTTGTTGGGTATAATGAACGAGCAAAGTTCGAAGAGGAGGATTGCAAAAAGAACATCCGTAAAACGGAGGGAAAGACAAACAGAAATTTGGTTTGTTTGGTTTCGTTTTCAAGAGGGATTAAGTATCCTGCCAGCCCTTTCCGCTCTTTAAGCTTCTCGAGCTTCCTTCCAAACTTAACTTAAAGATTTAAATTGCTCATTTTACTGGAGGATCCTAAGTCTGCCTCACTTTGTGGTCCACCAATTACAGGCAATTAAGGTTTCTTAACTGAACAGCCATCTCGTCTACAAGGACGAAGTGATGCTCATAAATATTGTAAACTGATAAATTCAATAAATCAAATGCGTGTAAAAGCCCAAAAGCAAACATCAGCCAAATGCGAGCAGACAGTTTTGTGGACGAGCCAGAAAGTTTAAATTAAATTTCCAGCCACACATCAGCCACACACACACACACGCACAGCGAGTCAGTCACGCACACGGCACCCACTCACCTGCAGGCCTCCTCGCTCTTTTCGAGAAATTCATCAACTGTCCAGATTTCATCGTCTGCAACGGAAAACAAATGTGAAAACTTTTGCCAGTTCACAAAAATTAGACAAACAGGACAAGCGACAGGACAGCTCTAAATGCACAAAGAAAACGACAGGCAGGCAGGCGGGCTGGAAAAGGGACTGAGTGTTGGGCGCACCTGCTGGCAGAATCTGAAGGGAGACATCCTGCATCCACATGAGCACGTTGAGTATGCGATTCGAGTAGATGTCATGGACGCGGGCCACCAGCACCTCGAAGGTCTCGATGGCTTGCTTGCAGCGCTCATAGAACTCCGACCAGTTCTGGTTTGTCCACTGCGAGAGAAACGGAGAAAGTGAGACAAATGAGGAGAAAGCCTAACGAGACTACTTACATTGATGGTGTGGAGTCCTGGCTTCAGCATGGCCGTGAGGCGCACCAACTGGGGCAGGAACAAAGGACGCACCTCCAATTTGACAGCCCGCACGACAGACAGAAACATTTTGATAAGGCTCTGAGGGAAAGACAGTCAGTTGGGAGTTTAAAAACAACAATCAACTCACATTGAGCGAGTCCTGGATGGTGATGAAGTACTGCTGGCGGCTCATTAGAGTGGCCGCCACAATGGGCAGCTCGAGGTTGAGTTTGGCCAGCATTTTGGCCTCGCGTATAAGCAATGGGATCGTGGGATGCAAGTTGACAAAGAGTCGGTCACCCTGAAGGCAGAGCAGCGGCTGCAAAAGACACGCGTCGGCCACGCTCACGTCCTGGTCGAGCCAAATGGACACGATCTCGTCCTCGTACTCGTCCAGCACGCCCAGCACATTGTTGTACCGCACCTCCAGGTCCTTGGCCATGGGCAGGGTCTTCAGCACCAAATGATCCATCACGGCATCCATCAGCTCCGTCAGATGCAATTTAAGGGCCCGACACCAATGAATCCTCCCCGCAATCGGCGGGAAATTCCGGGCCAGGGGCGGATCGTCTCGCTGCTTCTTGAAGGTCTTGAGCACGCGATCCACCTCCTTCTCCACGTATCTGAGAATCCTGGTGTACTTCTCGTCCATCCGGGTGAGCGGAATCTTCTCGCTGACCTTCTCGAAACGCACCAGGAACCGAATGCACTGCGGCGTCTCCCACACCGTGTCGAAGTTCGTCTCGATCAGCGTGGCGATCGTGTCTTTCAGGGTATCCGTTTTGCCAATGAATCTCTCGAAATCATCGTTGAAATCGGAGTTCCTATGGTCCAGATAATCGTACTTCTTCGACGTCACCTCCTTCTTGGCGTCCTCAAAGTGGTTCGACGCATCCTCCAGGGCCTCCCCCAGCAACAGGCCCTCCAAGCGCCGCTCGAACAAATGGTTGTAGTCGTCGATCAAATTGAACATGCTGATTATCTTGGACAGCCGCTCGCAGAAGGTGTCGAACTTGCCGAACACAAAGTTCTCCGAGAACCCAAAGGGCGTCTGGTTGGGCAGGAACGGCTGCTCCCGCACCGTGTAGTAGGTCTCGTGGTAGATGTGATTCAGCTTGATGCAGTTGCTCAGCTTGGTCCTGATGAGGTTGCGGTCCTGCGACCAGATGGTCTCCTTGCATCTGCAGGTGATGTACGACTTGCAGGTCTCGATCATCTGGTTCGTGATCTGCGGGGTGGGGGCAGCAAAAAAAGACGTCACTAAGCTTCCCTGACGAAATTTCACGCCCGGAGTGTTGATAGTCAGAGATAAGGAAGATAAGAGATCGGATCGGCTAAGCAGAGGCCCTCAGATAAGGAGTGATATATGATCAGCCAGGCCAACTCTGTTTGACAATCTGGCAGCCCCCGAGAGTCCGAGTCTGCGCTCCGCATGGTCGGCATGGTCGTTTGTCAGTTTAGTCGTCGCCACAGAACGCGCCCGTCCAGTCCACTGGGATCCCAGTCGATCCGACGTTATCAAAGCGTTGAAGAGTATAGAAAACACGGCCATGGTAAAACCATGACCAGTCGGCAATCTCGTCTATAAATTACCACCTGCATTATCGCCACGACTGGCTTATCTTGAAGTTCGCCAGAGCGACGAGCGTAGCTGGGCGTTTGCATTGGAGGCGATTAATCACCCAGCAGTGATAAAGAGTTATTAATTCGCCACAAGCGACTCCAAGTGAGAGCGATATCCGCCCAACCCAGCAAGCAAAGCTTGACCGCCGTCGCTCAGCATGGAAATCAGGCAAGTGAGGGATCTGCTGATATTGTGGGATCTGCCCCAGCTGTGCGAGAAGTTTAAAGGTATCTAAGATGGCCTTTAATTAAAATAAACAATCTTAAGGAAATCTTTCCAGAAGAGGAAATCAGCGTGGATGCCTTGCGTTGCCTGAGCGAAGCGGATATTGTGGAGCTGATACCCAAAGTCGGGCCCAGGTCGATTTTCCGTGCCAAGCTGGAGGAATGGAAGGCTCATCCAGAGGCTGGAGTGACGGAGCCCAGCGTTCCCCTGGAGCTGGTCAATCCCATGGACCTTAAGCTGGACATAGAAGTGGAGCAACAAAAGCCCGCCAGAGACCCCATAGGAATCCCCGTGGAAATGGCCCGGGATTTCCTGGTGAGTCTTTAGAAATTCCCAGGATTTAAGCTAAAACTAAGCTTTGTTTTAAAGGATGTTCCGGCCATACTCCGGCGCAGCAGTGGCGGGCAGAGGGCCCTCGGCTTCTACGCCAACAACAGCTATTTGGACAGCCAAAGCCGCCGGTACTGCGTCAGGGCCATCGCCAACGAGGCCATCAGGCGGCAGCTGCAGCTGACGCCGCACACACTCAAAGACATAGCCAAGCAGATGGTGGAGCTGTTTCCCGGCGAGCACGAGGACACCTATTATGTGCCCCGCCAGGGAACCCTCAACCCGCGGGGCATGATGCACAACAAATACTTCAACACCAGTCGGCGCTTAAAGCGGCTAAAAGTGGACGAAATCATAAAGATCCCAGCAGCTGTAGGGGAACAGGAAAATAAAGAGATGGGCCTACCTTGACCATCAGAGCGGAGGTCCTTTCCGAGGTGTTGTAGAACTGGGAGACGCTGTAGATGAGGCGCACCGTCTGCAGCAGGCTGAGAATGGACTCTTTCATGCTGACCGGGTCGTCGAGGTAGAGGGAATGGCAACAGGTCTCCATGGCCTGGATGAACTTGGAGTTGTCGCGGGCCTCGTTATAGCAGAAGGTGATCTTGCGATCGGTCTCCTTCCACTGCCGCATGATCCGCGAGCCGGCCAGGAACAGGCAGTGCAGCGTGAACTGCACCTCCTTGTCCTGCAGATGGGCCAGCAGTTGCGAGAACTGGGCGCCTCTTTTCTTCCAATACTCCAGCTCGTCCTGGGGGCCGCTGTGGTCGTTCTCCTTGCGCAGCTGCTCGCTTTCGCCGAGGATCTTGAGAATGCCCTTCATCCAGTTGTTGACCCGCTCTTCCAGTTGGTTGCAGAACTCCTGGTTCTTTGACATGTCCTTCACCTCGGCCACCTGATCGATCTTCTCAAACATATCAGAGCCATCCGCGAAAATGTTGTGGTGGTCGCAGACTTGTTCGCAGACCCGCAACGCGCTGCAGAAGGAGCGCAGGCCGGGCAGCAATTGGCCCTTGATCAACCCGCAGCTGACGTCCTCCTCGTCGCCCTCGAGGCTGGGGAAGGCCAAGGCCTGCATGAAGACAAACTCCACAATCCGCTCGATGGAGGTGACCAGCCCGATGTTCTGGGCATCGATGACTCCGCAGTATCTGATAAAAAAAAACGGGTGAATATTAATTTTTCCATTGCCATGCAAATCCCTCTCACTATTTTGGCAGTGGCGGCCAACTAAAATCAAAACCAAATTGAAAGCAAACAAAGCGCAAAGCCGGACAGCAACAACAACAAAGCGCCGAACTTACAAATCCTTTTGGAATCCCTCCTCGGGCAGCTGCTTGGACGTGTTCACCCGAAAGATGTAAATACAGACGCCGGTGAAGGCGCAGGTCCAGCCGTCGGTGAGGAAGAGTTTCTTTTGCTTCGGCGGCGGCACTCCGCTGGGCGAGGCTCCACCTGTCCAGCGAGAAAAAGGACACATTAGCCACGCCCACTTACATAGTTCCACCGCCTACCCTGGGGGGTCTTCGAGCTGCTGGAGGCCATACCCGTGCGCGAGGGCCCCGGCTTATTGGCATCGGCCGCGGGCGTGGGCTCGGGCTCGTCCACCTCCTGGTAGAACCACAGCAGCTTGTTCTTCATATTCGGCAGGAAGAGCTGATTGATTTCGTCGAGCTGAAAAGACAGAATCAATCAAGGAGGATAGTGCGGGGGGCGTTGGGCCTACCATGTCCCCTTCGAATATGTAGTCCATGAGCTGATGCCTGGGCAGCTGCGTGGCGTCGATCAGCAGCTGGAAGGTGAACTCCAGCCGGGGGTCCATCTCCCCCCGGCGGGCCTTGCGTTCGCATTCTTCGCGTCGGCGCTGCGCTTCGTCCGGGTCCATGGTCGCGTCCGTGGTTTAAGGTTTGTGGTCGGTCCGTTAAAATTTCAAAAACATGCCAAGAAAAATGGTTCAAGTGCAGTTCACAACAGTGGGATTGAGTTTAATTTTTGTGATTTTTTGGGGCGCCGTCAAAATTCAAAATGGGAGGGGCGAGAAGACCAAAAAATTCGTTAGTTTTCACACACACACAGTCGAATCGCACAAAAGGACTCAGCGACAAAAGAGAAATTCAAAAAGTACTTTGCAAAAATTTCCAAAAAATCAACTACAACTACAAAAACAACAAGAGTAGAACAACAACAACTTTACCGTGGTGTGCGGCTGCTAAAAACAACGGTCGGTGAGGAAAAAACCGTGAGTTCGACTTTCAAAAACCAAAAACTAGGAAAAACTAGAAACTCAAAAAGTTCGCTATCGAAGAGTTCACAAAAAGTCGTGTAGCTACGATTCTTGAGTTTTCTTTTACTTTGGTGAGAGTTTTAAAATGGACAAAGGGGAATTAAATGGTGTTGGTGGCGCAGCTAAAAAGAAATTAAAATGGTATTTCATATTAATTAATTAATATTGGGCTGGATCGGATTGTCGGTGGTATCCCGGTAAGATTTTTTAGCCAACTACGGGGAAATAAGAGTTATTACGGTTACAAGGTTACAGTTACATAATCAAGAGCCAACGAGCTAAGAGAGGTTAGCGGAATTTTTACAGTTATTCAAATGCGCTAGCTGCTTTTATTAAAAAACCTACGAAAATGAAGCCATAATTATTTATAATAACTTTGCATTGCTTGTTACTAAATGCGTTATCAGGTTTTTAACAATTTGCACCTGCAGAATGTCCCCCTCATCTTCCTGCTCCTCCTCGCTGCTGGAGTCCCCAGCCTCTGCCCGCATGGCGAGGACATGCTCGACCAGCTTTTTCTTTTGCACAAACATACTTAGAGCAAAAATCAAATCTGCCGCACAACTTCCATTTAACGTGAGCTAATTATTTTATTTTATTTACTATATTATTTGCGTTTTTAGGCACTGCATTCAAATTTCACTCGCGAGTTTCGATTTTATTGATCAAACAAAAATGTAAAGGAATTCGCACTGCCAGTTACCATGGCGCCTTCAGTTCTTTTTCTATTTATGTTTGTTTATGGGTCAGCGTTTTTTAAGTTCTAATGCAATGTTTGCCGTTGGTTGTCCAGCGAACCTAAAATAAATAAATTTAAATTAACTCGCTACTCAAATTTAAAATCAGCGCGCATTTCGCACTCAGCCCTGCCAACTCGACACTTCGAGCTGTCAGTTGGTTCCTATCTAATAGCTGGCTGTTATAAAACTCCGATTGATGCCGGTCAACCGGCAAGTAAATACCTACTTGTTGTACCCAAACTATTTATTCAAACATTGAAGTAGCTGTCAGATACTTCTGTTCGAATTATTTTGAGATATTAACTGTATTCTTCTGAATTTCAACAACGATTAAGATTTTTACAGCGAACTTAATAGTTTCGATACCTCTAATTGTAGGGCCATCGATGAACATCAATTAATTTCAAGCGCGCAATTAAAAGAATTAATAGAAGCAAGCTTTTAAAGAGGTAAGTGCTTAAATTAAACCTATTTACCTCCATTTCAAATAATTGAAGCAGTTCACTAGTACAAAAACAATCTGTCGGCCAAAGAAGACGCGTCCAATATAATTTCCATAAATACTCTATTTTAAGCCATATAGTGTGACCATATAGCCTCTAATCTGTCTGGTTACACTGAAACTGTAACTAAAAAGTTACCACCGAATTATTTTTATATTTATTAAATTTCGATTCATTAACACAATTGCGCACCTTTAAAAAACAAATGTCGCCAAAATATCGATAGTTCCGATTAGTATCATACTGAGCTATCATATTTTATTATTTGCCAGACTGTCCATTTGGTTTTTTATTTTTTGACTATAGTTTAAATTAAGTTTCCCAGCTAAATTTCAACAAAATTTTTAGAAAAAATTGTTCAGAAAATTTTAATTTCATTTTAGATAACGTGGAATCGTATAAGCGCAGTAAGACTCGATTACATGCGAACAGGTTGGCAGTCCGAACTCATCATTTTCACATTTCTTCAATCAGTCGCGTCACGCGTGGATTTTCATTTTTAAATTCGTGCAAAAAGTGCAAACAATTACTTTAAAAACCTAAAATTCTAACCATCTAAAAGCTGAGGTAAGTTAAATCATTTTGTTAATGTTTTTAACCCGCCCCGTAATGTATTTCGAGGGTTTTCGACCAGCGAAAACTGCTCGCGAAAATAAGTAAACGAGTGCGCTGGTGACGGCGACGCCGCAGGCCCAAAAACCAAAATGGCGACTCCCACAGAAAAAGCCAAGCGATTTTTTATATGCGGCGCAAATGTGCGACCGGCTTGGTATTGACCAAAACACCCGTCCCAACCCGCCGCATGTGTCTGTCTCCTCAGCTTTAGTTACGTTTCGTGCGTGTGCTGAGGCACTAATAGGCCTGCTTTTTTCAGCTCAACGCTAACGAACATAATGGCAAACACTGCGGAGCCCCAGTTCAAACTTGAAAACGACTTCAACCAAGGTTATTCCGGTCAAGACAACGGCGATGACTACAACGACGACAGCCAGCAAGGGGACGACAACGACCAGTACGGCAATGGCCAGGATGGGGACGATGGCGATGATGGCAACGACCTGAAGATCGGCAACGTGGGCGAGAGTCCCAAGTTTATTCGCCTGCGTGGTCTGCCCTGGTCGGCCACGCATCAGGAGATCTTGGACTTCCTCAAGAACGTAAACGTAATCAATGGATCGCAGGGCATCCATCTGGTCACCAGCCGTGTAGATGGCAAGAACACCGGCGAGGCCTACGTGGAAGTGGCCAGCCAAGAGGACGTAGACGAGGCCCGGGAACTCAACAAGGCAACCATGGGACACCGCTACATTGAAGGTGAGCTAAGGAAATTAATCAAGCTTGGATTCTATAAAACTTACCATATATTTCTTTTAGTTTTCACTGCTACCCCGAAGGAGGCGAAGGAGGCCATGCGCAAGACCAGCAGCCACGGCTCTGCCTTTGTAGTCAAGCTGCGTGGCCTGCCCTACGCCGTGACCGAACCCCAGATCGAGGAGTTCTTCTCAGGTAAGCTTCCCCCGTAATGTTTAGCCACTTTACCTTAAACGGGCAACGAGTTAACGATTGCGGGCCACAAACACACACGATTTGCATGCAAACAAACTTTTGTTTTCAATATTTTCTAATGTGGTAAACTGCCATGAGTGTTGTTAGAACCGAAATTGCCTTGGGTTCCTTATCTTTTCGTAATACAAACGTAAGTCGACAAGAACCAGGGGCGCCTGACCACAACTCACACTCAAAACTAACAATTTTTGTATATTTTGTAGTTTGCCAATTTGAAGGCGTTCAATAATTTATTTAAATTTGTATTAATTTAGATTTTGTTTATGCAGCAAACGAATTCCAACCAGCGAATTACAAAGTGTGGCCTGTCCACAGTTTGTAATTCGCTGGAATTCTGTGAGTTCCGTAGAATCGAAAACAACACTCCACAAACGCCCCTCTCTCGCTCTGTGATCTCTATATTTCTCCTATATAATCCACCTTATTTATTTCAATCTTTAACCTTGCTTCTACTGCATTTAATAGTATAAATATTATTAGTATTTAAATATGTGAAAACCAAACCAAAACACGAAAAATCTATATGTATAAATCTTTGTTGGTTATCGTCATGGGCAGGGTTGGAAATCAAAACGGATCGGGAGGGCATACTTTTTGTTATGGACAGAAGGGGTCGTGCAACTGGGGAAGCTTTTGTTCAGTTCGAAAGCCAGGATGACACTGAGCAAGCCTTGGGCCGAAATCGGGAAAAAATTGGGCACAGGTGGGTCTTCTACACATCATTCATCAACCTCAACTTAATGGTAAAGCAAATTAAAAAAAAAAACAATTATTTTATTTATTGTCCAGCAATCTTCAATTGCCGGACAATTTTAAAATATTTACAAAAACCTAACAAATCAAAAATTCTTTTTCAGTTTAAAAAAATGAAGCATAGAAAAAAAAAGGCTATGGGTCTGGTTGGGTGCTTAAAAAAAAAATAAAATTGATTCCTTAAACAAAGAAAAAAAAATTAATAAAAAGTCACTTTACTCTTTTAACAAATTGTCCGCATCCGAAACGTCCAAAAGTCTGACTCTCGTTTCTTAAATTCATTTTGCATAAGCTCTCTTTCATTTGATAATGTCGTCTAACCCGAAATTGAATTTCAATAATTAACCCGCCTCCCCCCAGCCGCCAAACTTTAAAGAAAATTAGCCAAAGCAAATGCCGCCAACCATAGCTTTCATCACCCCAACTTTCCATGTTCCTTGTATTAATTTTGTAACCGTCTTTCTTCCTCAACTTGCTCTGTCTCCCGTGCTTAGGTATATTGAGATTTTCCGCAGCTCAATTGCTGAAATGAAGCGGGCCACCGCCGGCTCTGGAGGCGGCGGCGGCGGACGCCCAGGACCTTATGACATACGCGATCGCGGGGCCAATCGAGGCAACAACGATTTCGGCGGCCGCAATGGTAAGCAACAGTTTATCCTTGGAGTTCATTTAATCCTGTTTTTGCCCTTCACAGATTGGGGCAACAATGGCAATTTTGGAGTGGGGGCCAACAACATGTTGGGCTTCAACAATTTGCCGAGTTTGATGAACTCCGGGAACTTTGGCAACAGCAATGCCGGGAACAGCGGGTTCGGCAACAATGGCGGCGGCAATTTCGGCAACAACGGCGGAGGCAACTTCGGCGGTAACAACGGCGGAGGAAACTTTGGCAACAATGGGGGTGGTAACTTTGGTAACACCGGAAACTTTGGCCAGAACACTGGCAACTTTGGCAACAATGGCGGCAATAATTTCGGCAACAACGGCAGCGGCTTCGGCAGCAACAATCGCTTCAACAACGGCGGCAACAATGGCAACTTTGGCAATGATTTCGGCGATTTCAACAACTTTGGCAACAATCGCAACAACAACAACAACCAAGGCGGCAACAACTTCGGCAACACCGGCCTCGGCAACTTCGGCAACAGTGGCAACAACGGCGGCATGGGCGGCTTCGGCAACTTCGGCAACAACTCCGGCAACTTCGGTAACAACGGCGGCAACAACGGCGGCTTCAACAGCGGCGGCGGCAACAACTTTGGCCTCGGCATCGGTGGCGGCAACTTCGGCCCCATCGGCGGTGGCCGCAACAACGACGTCGAGTACTACACCATCCACATGCGTGGACTGCCCTACACCTCGTTCGAGAACGACGTCTTCAAGGTAGGCAAACGAATCCCAACCCAATCAAGACTCACAAATGATGCCTGTTGTTTCAGTTCTTCGAGCCCATTCGCCCGGCCAATGTGCGCATAAATTACAACAAGAAGGGCCTGCACAGCGGCACGGCCGACGCCTACTTCGATACGTACGAGGACTCGCAGCTGGCCATGAAGCGCCACCGCGAGAAGATGGGCTCGCGCTACATTGAGCTCTTCTACGATGGCAAATTGCGCAATGGCGCCAGCAACAACGGCGGCGGCGGTGGTGGCGGCGGCTCTGGAGGCGGCAATGGTGGCAACAACGGCGGCGGCATGGGTATTGGCGTCGGTGGCAACAGCGGCCCCAACAATGCTGGCGGCGGTGGTGGTGGCGGCGTCGGCGGTGGCAACTTCTCGCGACGCATTTAAGCTGATCTTCAATATTCCTTAGTGTCCCTCAAGCAAACAGTACATAACTTAATGTAATCGTAAATAAAATGGACGTAATTTAAGTGAATCATCAGCACAGAATCCACAGCCATCTCCGCAGAGGGAAACCAGGACAAAGCACCATGCAAGACGGAGGAGGCACCAGCCACACACACACACACTTAACCACATGGAAATCACAATAAATTTGTATAATTTAAGTTCAAGTATTTTTACAATTGTGTAAAATCATTCTTTATGTGTAAGTCGCTCCCCTGTCCCTTTTTTATTTACTGGCGTGTTGCTTTTCATTTTCTACAGCCAAGATCGCCCCAACTGTGTAAGCCGCCCTCCCCCATAACCATGACTTAATAAGTAAATACCAACCAACAATAACAACAAATAATGATGATATGTAATCCCATATGCTAAATAATTTACGATTGTTTGTTATTTGGACGACCCAAAATCGCCAGCTGTCTGTCTGTCAACGCCTGAGAACAGCGAGTTAACGATCAGTTGGTTAATTGCAATGCCAACTCGCGGTTCCTACTCCCTCGTCCGGTCCAGTTGCAGCCGCACGTTCCCATTAACTTAACTGGGCGTTCCAAATCACCTGCCGGAGACCGATTACCTGTAGAAATGCAGGCCAGTGTAAGGAATTCTATTTAATTGTTTGGAGGCCGCAAAATGCTCTTCCAACATCTGTAAATAAGATAGATTTATAATTAGGTAAAGGTACGACCTTGGACAGATCTCTTCCTGTTCCTCACTGATCTAGAAACTATAATCCGATCTGGCAGGGAGTTTTCTTCCTCCGATTTACCTGCTCCCTGTCCCAGCCCACAAGGAAGTGCGAGAGCGAGCGAGAGAGCATCGGCCGGCCGGGCTGTCAAATTTTAATTAATAGATGGCGCCACTTAAACTTCATGGCCGGAGGCAGCGTCAGTTCGGCCCGGCAGATTGAAGCGAGCGCATCAAAAATGTCTTCTCCGTTGATTTTTTTCGAAAACAAGTGTTTTTCGGTTGTAAAAAGTGTTAATTGTCGCGAAAACATAAACCAGACAATGCTCGGCATCAAATCGATACGTTTTAGCCGCTTCAAATCGAATTTAATGCCGGCCACATGTGAAAAATCTAATATTTTTTGCATTTCTTGCAAATGCAAATTGCCTTGGTATTGGTGCGTGCGTGTGCAGGGCTGCCATGTATGTGAGTATTTTGCATGTTCCCTTATGGGCGCTTTTGTGTAGTGTTGGTAAGCTTGCCGAATTTAGTTGTGAAATAGCTTCGTTTGTAGATGAGGGGGTAGGGGGGGCTACAGCTACAGTTTTGCCAGGGGAATTGTTTTGATCTCGTGTGGATTTCATGTGTGGATCGCAGGCAAAGACAATGAGTAGATCGCATTGCGAAATCAGGTGGAACTTTTGTAAGGTTTGTTTAGAGATTAGAACTGATTTCGGAATAAATGTTGGGGGCCTTAAATCTTCAATTATATCTGCGATTTAGTGCTGCCCGAGACTTATGACTGCCCTACACACTTTAAAATCTCGACTGGTGACTCTGAAGAGGACCATAAAACTTATCGTTATCTCGGCGGAGCCGTCGCCACTTCTCCGTCCCAAAGGTTGCCATAAATTCCCATCTTCGAAGCGTAATTGAATTGAATTTACGGTGGTCGCAACATCATCAACGCTACCCTTGATCATCTTCGGTTATTTATAGATCTTTGCTAAATTGTTGTCAGTTTTCTGCTTGCATCTCTCAATTTATAGCAGGAACCTTATCCGTGGCTGTGGGCGGGCCTGGCCTTTCACTTTCTTCCAGGGCCGTGGCCGCGGATCGGACGACAATCGATCGGGTGGGTCCGCCCGGTACAGACAATTCCGTCTAATTATGCCAATAAACTATATGCCCAAAAATAGATAATTACGTGACCTTCAGTGCGCGGTCCGTTATGGTTTCCATAATTTATAAATTCACGATCCATCGCGCGATTTTTTGCTTATTTACGATTTCCATTTGCACGCCCAATTCCAGGGCGCGGGAGGGAGTGGGCCGGGCTCTATAAATTTTTGGCATTTTAATTGTTTGCCTATGAAATTCACATTCAATCTCTGCCCTCATTTAAAAAGCAGAAAAATTCCTAGTCGTCCCTTCGGTTGTCAACCGCACGTGTGAGGGAAAAATCAGTTCCACTCTAACCAAATGAATCAATTTAACTTTCAGCGTTTGTTCTCTTAATTATGAGATAATCCCAGAATGCCTGGGATCCCGCGAGTCGTGTACAAATATTTCGCCTTATGTAACTCAGGGTGGATTGGAGGCCTGAGAATCGGAAATATGGCAAACGGGTTCTCCAGTTGCACCTTTCAATATATTCCTGATTTATTGGCCTAGAATTCAATCCATAAATCTATGAAATTTACGAGGCAGGTATCTATAAATTCGTCGGGTCGATAAGTCGACAAAACTTTTATAAAGTCAGGAAAAATATATTTAAGCGTTGTCGCCAATTAGTTTCAGATTCCTGAACGCGAACGGTGAGTGCTGTGAATTTTCGAGCGTCGTAAAATCTTTCGAGAATTAAATGTATATAAAATCATATATCACCTTTAGAGACCATAAAGAGAATCCCCAGATGTGATAATTGGGCGGCCTTCGTCTGGCCAAATCACAGCCACTAACTTTTTTATTAGGCCCATCTGGTTTGTGGCCAAAACTGAAAGTCTCAGGCGGCTAATAAAACTGCTCGTGTGACTGGCGTGCCGAACGCAATGCAAATTTCTCACTTTTATTGCACTGGAGAAATTTTCGACCGCCACGCACCTGTTGTCTGTCCTATTTATAGAGCGAGAGAGAAAGAGAGAGAACAAGAGCGATTCCATGCCGGCAAACAGCGGCAGCTGAAAAATGCAAATCAGCTGATCGAAACCGAACGAAAAGCTCCGCCAAACGTCATCGATCGGTTCAGAGTCTCCGCGGAAGTGCGCGAGTGTTGGTGTAGGTGATAAGCGGCCAGCGAGTGGGGACTGCCATCGGGGCCCCCAGGCACCTAACGACAGCCCATCAACAAACAGTCAATGCCAGAACGCAAAGGCGGCCGCGCGTTGATGCCAACGAACGCGCGTATAACAGTTTCGAGTTCCATGGAACGCAGCGCAGCCTGCACAGCGAAAACAAAACGGGACTGCCAGCATCCCACCCAAAGTGTGTGTGTGTGTGTGTGTGTGCGCGGTGCATAAAATGCCTAAAACAGAATTAAGCGAGTGCTGCTGCTCGGGCATCAATCAAATGTAAATCAAATCAATCGAACGGCAGCAACAACACAACAACGACAACAGCAACAAAGCGAGAAGCACGCGCTGTCGGTGTGAATCAAAAGGTAGGAGACAAAGATTGTGAGGGGGAGGGGCGGGGGCAATTACGGTTATTCTAGCCGGGCAGCGGGTTTTGCATTTTTTGTCGATCGTTGAATTAAATTGCCGCGGTAGCTGTAAATTAAGCGCTCATTTTGTTGTAGTTGTCGTTGTTGTTGCTTCCTTTTTGTGAGTGTAATTGATTTTGAGCCAAGTTAATTAGCATAATTCTGCGCTACTCCCAATTGACAGCCAATCTGGTGATTAATTCTAAATTACCAACAAACTAGAAAAAGTCTCGCGTATTTTGCGTTTTTTGTTTAAAAGCTTCGAGTGCCCAAAAAATAACAATTTATGTACATTTTTGTGTACTTTCCAATATTTTTGGGGGGCGACTTTCCCATGTGTGTTTATTTTAAGAAAATTTGGAAAATTCTTCTGTTTTTTGTCGTGGCGAAAAACAAAGAAAATCCCTAGCTCAATGACAGGGCGAATTTTCTTTGAAATACGAGCCATTTAACCCGGCCTTCTAATTTGTTGCATTCCCATTGAAATTACAAATGTTCCTTTCAATATTTATTCTTGAAATTATCGTTGTGTACTTCCAGTTCGAGTGCTGCATTCTCGACATGATTCAGAGTTTTCTATATTTACTTTCTATTAAAATAGATAAGTATCTTTAAAATTGGCTTGACTCAGTCATAAATCGGTCCCCAGCAAATGAATAATTGCTGTGCCGAGAGAAGGTTCAGTAGCATCGATTCCCTCATCGGTTTTAATGCAGGTACAAAAAAAAATTAAAATAGCAGTTAATTTATTTGAAATTAAATGCTAAAATTTGCCATTGAGCCCTCTGGCTAAAACGCGAAAAATAAAAGACAGACAAAAAACCAAACAGACAGCAAACCCAATAAATTTAATTAAGATTTTATATACTCTGTCTAATGGGGCAGGGGATTCCAATTCTAAATCGGACTTTAAAGACTTTCTCATCCAGTTTGAGCAAGAAGTCGGAATTGTATAGAAAATAAAATAATTTCCATTAGTCCTTATTAACCTTCAATTTCTCATTAGAATCCTTCCACTCGTTTCCAATTGACAGCAAAGATCTTACTTTCATATAATTGGCAAATTAGAATTTAAATATATTTACGAAAAGAGTTTGGGACTTTAAATGCTTTAAAGATTGAGGAGTTCATCCAAAGATCCTCAATCTTCATTAAGGGAATTGTCCAAAATCTAGAGTTGCCTCTTTTCTTGGGCTTGGGAATCATTTTACACACACCTTTGTGAGGGTAGAGAATACACAATTCGGCTGAGGGAATCGGGTGTTCCACTTGTTTTGTGAACAAACGATTCTCATAATCAGCAGCCGGACAAAATGGAAGCAAACAAAAACAGAATAAGAAGAAAACAAGCAAGAACCGCTTTGGACCCGTTTTATTCTCTCAGTATTTTTGTAATTTTAATTTTAAACTTTTTTACGTATATTTGATTTTCTTATTATTATTGAATATGCAAATCTGTGTCAAATATTTTTGCCACCGCTTGCTTTTCGGGTATTTTCCAATCGTCTTCTGTTTCCCTTCCTGGCAGTTTCTATTCGCATTCAATTTCTGTAATGGTTCCGAGTGGAAACAACGGCTGGCTGAGTGCCTGTGACCAATGCAAAATCTCATTAGCTCAGCTGATAAGCTCGGCTTCCCCCCTTTGGCTGAGATTTGTTTGCGACGAGCGCTAAATGTTTTTGTTTTTTCCATTTCCAGCAGCTAAAACCGATCCAGTTCCGGACTAAACTTGTGACAAAACAGCGAAGTCCCCATGAGCGAAAGCGAGAGGCAACTTCGTTAATTAGTTTCCAGAGCACACACCAAACAGGTGGAGGGTGCTAATTTCTTGACATTGTTCTGATAGGAATCTCCACGTAGACGAGCGGTCCGAAAACATCGCAGATAAGCAGATAATGAAATTGCGATGGTGTGAATGATACATTCGGTATTGTTATGACCGTTGTTAATTAACCCACCGTCTGCGCGGAGTCTCGAGTGTGCCCACTTGAAATGTTTGAACACCGACGACAGAGACTCTTATCGGCCCAGCAGCAGCAGAAAGAGAATCAGAATCAGAACTGTTGAGAGGCCGGCCGGCCGATCATTGGCAGTTATCCAACGGCCGTCGCAGTCAGCGCTGCCGTCAGCGCCGGTGGAAAAGCGGTTATCAGTGGCGTCGACGTCGTGAGCAGAATCACCGCAGCCGCACCAACGGATCAGCGAGCGGTCTATAAACAAACTCTGGTCGCGCCAGCGCTCGGTTGTCTCCCGCATTGAAATCGCATCAACTTCACCATCACCACCAGGCAATCGCCGGGCCTGTGTAAGAATGTAAAAGGAAGTCGGTCTTGTGACTCTTCTCGTGTAGCTAATTGAATTTAATGCCAGTAAAGAGCGACCGGGAAGCGAACTAAAATCGCTGGCCAGTGCGTCGAATGCAAAGTAACCAAAGTGCCGATAAAGCCACTGACCCGCGCTCCCACCTTCGGTTCCAAAGTGCAATTATAAAAAAAGCGAGAAATTACAATTTTAATTCGTGCCGGGCCCTTTGAACCTTGTGATATTTAAACAAACAAAGAATTCGTGTAAGCACTCAAAAATGAAACTCAAAAACGGACGTGAATCTCTGCTCGCCGTGCCGACCTCCCCGTTGGCCACGCCCCACATACACCCCATGAACACGTACTCCTCGTCACTGCGTCTCAATGGAGGTAATCAGGACCCGGAGAAGGGCGGCGTCGGCACCCCCACCGAGGACGACGAGGGACTTGGCTATACACACACCTTGGTGAGTGCTAAGTTAGATAAGTAGGGAAAGTGGGAAAAGCGTCTCTGAACCTCTAGAAAAAGCAAAGGGAACTGCTTGAGTTCGAGGATTCAATTGTTTAAGGGGGAAAGTGGGAAAAGCAACAATCAACCTCTCAAAAAATGGGAATTTATGAAGGCCTCCCAAGCCCGAAAGTTGTGTATTATTTAGGGAAGCAAAGGGATCCAATTGTCTAAAGAAATCTCACCCGACCAACCACAATCCTTGCCACAAATCCATTTAAATTGAATTCTCAGCGTTCCCCTTGTAAAATTCTGCAGAATTCTAAATTCAAACTCCTTTCCCTTAAGCTCGGTTTCTTGGGAATTCTTAAGGTGATAAAGTTTTGCCCATGACGAGGTACTTCCCCCGGCGATCGTTATTAATTTGTGTTGATTTCTTAAGCGGCATTTTGTAAGTCATTCGGGTGTCTCACATGACAAACCGGCACTGATCGTGCACATGATCGGCCACCGCACTAACCGCACCCCCGCCCAGTGCCCCGCCCGGCGGCGGCACCTGTGCATCGAAACCGCGCCTCCCCAGCCACTTGGGAACCAGAAATCCGAACGAATGATCATATAAGGCGCACGCGACATTCGCTTGAATGTAAATTAACTATTTAAATGAGCCTAAAAGCAGGGGAGCCCCCCGAATCGATCATAGCCGCGGCAGAGGGTTTTCCAGGGCGGGGGCTGCTTGCGGTGGCGATTCTGTTGTTGTTGTGCGGAAATGTGTACGTCATTTAAATTCTTCCGTATGCCAGACGGCGGCGGCGGCTTGATAATCTGGCATAAAATTAATTTCGTTCTTTTGAAGTTGCTTGACCCCTTGATTTGTGGGTGAGCCGCTGGTCTGCCCCGAATCCCAGGCATTTGTGTATCTTTTGAAGGCCACGTGCTGTGATAAGAAGGTTCCCTAATCTAATTGTCTGCCCGAAACTAACAAGATTCTGGCAGTCCCCGAAAAGTGCTCTTCAAAGACAAGCCGAGTTTGTTTATAGCCGCGCGGAGATAAGCAACGAGGCACACGAATGGGCTTAAATGGCAGATAAGTTTGTGCCAAAAATAAAATTATTTATAATCCCCAGATGGCTTAGTCCCATTTAGAATTGGCCTTGCTCTTCAAAGGCATCTTGGGATTTCTGGGGAAGCTTATCAGTGTCCCTGAGAACCGCGCGTCGCCTCCTTGCACAATTTGACGAGGCTGATGACCCAAATGGGGGCATGAAATTGAAACTGATTGATTGGCCGGCTAATTGCAATTTCGATTGTCGAATTGAGCAACAAACAGCAAAGACAAAGTATTTTCATGGCTGCTGGGAAATGCGCCACAAAACTTGTAAAGTAAAATGGAATTTCTATTTATGTAAATCAAGTGGGCAAATTATTTTTGCACTTTACACAATCATTTCCAGCTTTTTATTCAAGATATTCCCCAGATCGTGATCCACCCTAGAAAGCGATTGCCGATTTCAATTTAAGTTGAATCGTTTGGGGCTTCCACTCGGTTAATTAATCATTATTTGGGCTTAAGTTTTTATCGTAATTGCTTTCAAATTGGCCGGCTTTTCGATGTGGAAAACTAAACCCCTAAAATCTTTAAACAAATAAAACAAAGCCAGGGAATTGCCCGCCCAAATCTGGCGAATTCCTCGAGTGCCCCTTGGAGTGTCTTGGGCTTTATTAGCACAGCTTAAACAATTCGCCGCTCACGTGAGACAACGTGACATTTATTTAATTATGAGTCAGGCGACGGGCACATGTTTTAAAGAAATACATGTTAATTAAACAGATTTTTAGTCTCCAAGCCAAAACTCGCCAAGGGTAATCACCGCTGGGAACTGTCGTTTGATTGATTTCTGCTACCGGGAATATCAGTTTCGGGCATTAGTCACAGCGGTTTCCAAATAAGTTTCATTCTATGATTTATTAATTTGTTTACGGCGATAAGATAGGAAAATTTGTAACAGGGACGCGCAACCCGTTGACCGTTGCCCAGTCGCCATTATCTATCTATAAGATTTATTTTTTCCTTTAAAAAAACACATGAATTAGCACTCAGACAAGGTGCCAAAAACAAAAGAGGAATAAACCAAAACTCGCCGCCACATTCACATGTTTCCGGCAAATCTAAGCCGTGGATTCGTGGATTCCATCAATCAGATCTGGTCAGCCTTATCGGCATGATATAGCGGCGGCTTGATAAGTCTTTCAGGGCGATTTGATTTTGGTATTCCGATGACCGGAATTCGCTTGTTCACCGGCGACTGCACGGCAGTCAATGGCGGCGGCTGGTAGACCCGAGCCGATGGCTTTTTATGGCCGGTTTATTGTTTTATTCGAGTCCAATTGGGAGTTTTATTGTGGGTGGTATAATTGGTAGGGGCTGAATCTCGTCGGGGGCTGTTTGCTTTTGTTGTCTCGTAAAACAATTTGCCCTTTTGATAATCTCTTTATCTGGAGGTGCGCGCATGCACTGGATGAGTTGTATTGACTCAAAGAATTTATTCATTCGCTTTTTAATTAGTTTCGTTGGCCTTGCGAAATTTGCACAGTTGGTGTTGTTTTTTCTGGCCAGATTTAGACCCCAGAACAGGTGTTGGCGCTTCCGTGGCTTCTTCATACTCCAGTTCCCAAAGAGATTTGGTCTCGATCGCGCCGACCCGTCGCGAAAGGTGTGAATTGTCCTCTCGAAATGAGTAATATCCAGTAGAAGTCAGACAGTCCAGCTAATCATTCAAAGAAGCCTGTCAACCAGCCCATAAAATGGCAAAAGAACTGCCCAAGGTTTGTAAAGAAAAAAGAAATTTAAAGTTCTATAAACAACCTTAACTGCTCTGAAAGACAATTCAATTTTATGGCCCTTAATCTCAATTGAGGCGAACCCACTGTCGATAGGCAGAACACTCGAAAAATCCCTCGACGAACGTCGGCTTTGTTGGGGTAGTCTGGGAATCGGGGGAGGCGAATCGAGAGACTGGCACTTGTTTCTCTCCGTGTAGTCCACCTATTTAGGGTTATATGGCAAATGCCGGCACTTAGGCCGCCGTGATAAGCGTAAATTGAACAATTCAATCAGAGAAGAAACTTTAAACCAACGACGCTTACAAGTCGGCAAACATGGAGACTCCCGCGCACAATGAGCAGTCGGCGGCGGCGTTGATGATGAGGCGAGTCACATGTCTGCAATCACACACTCATCCACACACACACTTGCCACACACAGCAAGAGGAATCAAAGATTTCTCAGCTCGAAAAATAGAACGCACTGTGGTTCGAGAGATTAAGAAATTCCCAGCATCCTGCGGAACCTGAAGACTCACCCAAAGAGCATTGAGTCTTCGGTGTTTTCTCGAAAGAAATACTTTTAATTTATATAATTTTATTGATGTTTCGCACACAAACGAACTCTGACACTGTCTCTGACCGCTCGAGTGCCTGGGAGGTGGCATGTGGGTCACATCTATTGAAGCCACCGACTCGAGACTGGAAGCTTTGACTTGATCTCGCCCTCTGTGCGGCACAACAATTGTGTATGTGGAATTTTGAGCTTAAATGAGATGAAAATCGTCTAACTATGCAGATGAAATTCATCAGTTGAGCTTAAAACTTTGGACGGTCCGCACGCGTGGCGAAAATGCATCGCAAAGTTTTCGCCTTCGAGTGACGGAACGGGAAATATTCAATTAGCGGCTTTGGATATTTGTAATTAAGGATCGCGACAGATCGAATTGAAACTCGGGCAATTCAAAGCCCAAGTACCGCCGAAAAATAGCCATCAATAACGATTAATCGCAGTCAATTGGCCTCCGCCTCCCCACTCGAGATTGATAAGCGACAAGTCGGCCCCATCCACGAAATGGTTTACTTCGCCAGTCGCGATCGGGGTCGCAATCGTGACAAGAGCGAGCAGCGTATAATACACGATGAGGAATTTGGCGAAGAGAATGTCGAGCTGGTCGACTCGGAGTGGGCCGACTTCGAGAAGTTCATTCGCCAACTGCGCCAGCGCCGGAACAGCACCATTTCGATGGAGGAGGAATTGCGCCATGTCCAGCGGCACCCGAAGGTCAAATCGCAGGCCTTCTATCCTTGCCCGCCGCCGGCCGACCATGGCAGGGACTCGGACTCCTCCGACGACGACGACCCATTCGGATACATCGACACTCTCGTAAGCAAAAGGATCATTTAGTGAATTCAAATTTCTTACAACTGGCCAAGTCCAAAATTCAGGCCGATTAGCTTGTTGGCAGGCAGCGAGCCCCGTTTGTTTGGCTGGGTTGTGGGTAATCTTTATAGGCCCACAGTAACTGCTGAGATACTCGCATTATCAGAGTCTGATTTTACTTTATTACGTTTAGAAATTTTCCCCTTTCTGTGGATTGTTTGATTTCTTGGCGAGTGACGTTGAAACTTATCTCCCCGAAAGTGTTTATTTGAATTTGTATTAATTTATAAACCATCATTTGGAAATCAGTCCAAAACAAACAGATTCCGGGCCTCCGTTTATCAAAAGCATCAATCATCTGGTGCTTCTTCGATCTGCCTGGACAGTGTACCCAAATCTGGGCAGAGGAATCCGTTGAGAGATGGGTACGTTTGTGTTTTTTGTCTGAATTCTTTTTTGTTTATGGGACGCTTCGTAAATCTCAATGGGCAATTTTGTTTTATTTTCCTTCTGCCATTCATGGGGGAATACGCCAATGCCGCCCATCAGGTCAAGTTCAGGGCGATTGCAGTTCCCAGAAACCAAATAATCTGATTCTGCTTCGGTTTGGGTTTGAGGAATCTTTCGGAAGAGCATATAGAAACCGTCGTCATTCACCTTCGCGTCTTTCAATTGGTATGTCAGAGACAGAGAACGAGAAAATAAGAAAGCAAAGTGCAGACAGAGCAAAACAAGTAGACGGACTGTTTCTATTTTTAATCCGATTATAATAGTGTTGAAAAATGATTTGTTGTTGTTCTTATATTCATTATAACCTGGCCAACAAATAATTTCATTGTTAAAACCAAAAAAAAATAAGGTGACCAGGATTTCGTAAAAGATTTCAAGAGGCGATTAATATTTTCCAAGCCCATTAAAATTCCGCTTTTCAATAAACATGGGAGATTCGGAATAACCAACTAGATAATTCAAAGAAAACACACGGAGGTTTTCTTTCAAGAGAACGAAATTTGGAAAATACAAAAATACATAAAAAATCATACAAATGATCTCTGGGATTCTACGGCAGCAGAGCATCAAAATTTATTATATTTACCATCGTTTATTGATTCACGACAACTAAATTGACCATTAAAAGTTATTACACCCACCGATGGCCGAAAATACTTCAACTCTTTGTGTTTACTCGCCCCGATGAGAGCCAGCCGAAGACTTTTCATCATCGCAGACTTCTGAGCACAGCTGGTTACCCTGGCAACGGGAAACGCAGGCGTGTCGAGTAAAAGAAAATTTCAATAATAATTTTCCACATGTAGCCCGTAGCCAATGCCCGTGAGTTTAGTTTGAAAAACGTTTTGGCCAACAGCGAATCGGGCCGGGCTGACTACGGATCGCGACGTGCCAATAATCGATAAAAACAAGACCAGAAAACCTTTTTAGAAATTTGTCATTAATCGCGGTTTTTGTTGTTGTGTGTTGAACAATTAACTTGGTCAATTGTTGCTAATTTACATAAGTCAAATTTATGAGCGAAATGCTAAATGTTAAAAATAAATTGCAATGAAACTTACAGCGCCGAATTCGAGGGCAGCCCCATGTAATTACGTCCCGCAAGAGAGGCCAAAATAAAAACTTAAAAATAATTAGCTGCAAAATGCGACATAGAAATTTGCCCAAGAACAGCCGCCGCGTCAGGCATGTCAAAGGCCGCGGTTACCTCCCCCCAAGCCACACTCAAGGACTCTAAACAGAACTTTCTCGCGCCAGCAAACAGTGATCAGTGATCGGTGATCTATCGCGGGCTTCATGTTCAACAACACTCGCCAGGACCAGGATGAGTACATACGGGAATATGCCTTCGAGCCGGAGCTGTTAATCAACCGCGAGGAGTACCGAAAGGAAGAGGAGCGCGCGCGCAGGGTGCCCTCGACGCCGATCCGCTGGGATGAGGCTGCCGCCGCCGCCCTCAAGCAGCGCAAGGCCAGCGTTGATATTTGTAATGAGAATAAGAATCAGATTGAAATCGAAATTGAGGCTTTCTACTATGTAAGTTCAGCCGTCCCTGCTAATTAGAAGGAGGAGGGCAACCTTTGCCCAGACCTTTGTCACGGTTGCTTTTCTTTCCTGTGTGTTATTTATTTATCTTGCTTTGCTTTGGTCATGGCCAAGAGGCCTGTGCGGCCCCACATGGCCGAGAGTGCAGGGCGGTTGCATTTAATTTTTTATGTATTTCGTTGCGGTGCTTGTGTTTTTTGCTATTTTATTGCCCGGGGAAGAAAATTCCGAGCGGCCACGCGGAGCCTTCAGTTGGGAATTTCCCCATAAATTTGGTTAATGACAAAAATGAGAGGTTGAGATATTTTTCCGGTTGCTATTAATTCTCGGTATCTCTCGTTAATAAATTAATTTTATTTGTTTCTTTTATTAGATGTATGGTCGTTATACCAAAGATCTAGGAGAATTCGCAAAAGATGAAGCCAGAAAGCTCAAACTACTCGAGAAGCGACGCAAGCAAGAAGACAAACAAAGGAACAAGGTAAAATTCAATAAAAGTCCGATACTCAAAAGCCTTTCCAATCTCTTCTCCCCCACTGCCAACGCCGCGAGTTAAATTATAAATAAATCTTAAAGGTAAAGGCCCCGCGCAACAATTTCATTCCGAATGACATCAAATTTATGCTCAGCCTAAGTGCACATTTGTAGACATTTGGCAGCCTTCCCAGCCACAAAAATAACCCACCGCCTTTGTCACCAAACTTACTTTAGGATAAGACTGGACCCATCGGTTTATAAAGCAGCAGTCTTGGGAATTATTTACAGGAACTGCTGGGCAAGCGCTCGACCCGCGTGAAGCGAGTCTCCTCATGGGTCTGGAAACACACCTTGGCCCGCCTGGGCGAGGACTGGGTCTTCCTGGCTCTCCTCGGCATTATCATGGCCATTCTCTCGTTCATCATGGACAAGGGCATACAAATCTGTACAAATGGTAAAGCCTCCCGACATTGCCTTATAAACTATTTAATTGGATCTTTATGGTGAATCATTTGCAGCGCGTATTTGGCTCTATCGCGATCTTACCTCTCAGCCCTTCATTCAGTATATCGCTTGGGTCTCATTGCCGGTCTGCTTGATCCTGTTCTCGGCTGGTTTCGTCCATCTCATAGCCCCGCAGAGCATAGGTAAGTGCCCACCCCACTCCCAGCATGAGCATCTAGTTCTTTGGGCTCTCCGAAACGGATTTTCTTACTTACTTACTTTACTTGGATGGCGGTCTCCCCCGAGATCGAGTTTGGATTTTTGTTGTTTTTTTTTTTTGTGCCTCTGCAAACAGAAAGCTGCCCGCACCAAACCCACACTTGGCGAATTGCATGCTAAGCTTATGTGTTAAATACTCAACTAACCTACTGAATGAATGAATATAAAAAAACTGAACTAACCCTGCGCCGCGGTGTGCTCTAGGCAAATCTATTAATGTCGTCCAAATGATGTTTAGGTTCCGGCATACCCGAAATGAAGACCATACTGCGCGGCGTGGCACTGAAAGAGTATCTCACATTTAAGACATTAGTGGCCAAGATAATTGGTTTGACGGCAACTTTGGGCAGCGGTATGCCATTAGGAAAGGAAGTGAGTATCAAAATTGAGCGCGCCACGCGAGACGAAGGAAGCCAATCAATCCTCCCTCCATCCATTCCCAGGGACCCTTCGTTCATATAGCGAGTATTGTAGCACAATTATTAAGTAAACTTGTCACATCATTCCAAGGCATCTATGAGAACGAGTCACGCAATTCGGAGATGCTGGCCGCCGCCTGTGCGGTCGGCGTGGGCTCCTGTTTTGCCGCCCCGGTCGGAGGTAAGTTTGCTCTTCTATCTTCGCCCTCCTCGGCAGCCGTTTGATTGTTGGCCAACTCGCCGCAGGCGTGCTTTTTAGCATCGAGGTAACCACCACTTACTTTGCGGTGCGCAACTACTGGCGCGGCTTCTTTGCGGCCGTCTGTGGGGCCACTGTGTTCCGCCTGCTGGCTGTGTGGTTCCAGAACGCGGACACGGTGAGGGCTCTTTTCCTCACCAACTTCACCACGGAGTTCCCCTTCGATCCCCAGGAGTTGTTTGTCTTCGCGCTCATCGGGTAAGCCTCACACACAACTCAGGAAACCCAATCTCTAGCTTTGTTTTCTTGCAGGTTCCTCTGTGGCCTGGGCGGGGCGGCCTACGTGTGGGTGCATCGGCGTTATGTGCTCTTCATGCGCTCCAACAAGCGCATGAATAAATTCCTGCAGAAGAAGTAAGTCTGAGCTTTGGATTCGACGCTTGCTAACTTTGTGTCGTTTTAGTCGCTTTCTTTATCCTGGATTCCTGGCTCTGCTGGTGTCCACCATATCATTCCCTTTGGGCACCGGCCAGTTCCTGAGCGGCGAGCTGAGCAACCACGACCAGGTGACCCAGCTGTTCAGCAACTTCACCTGGTCCCGCGACGACCTCACCGTCGAGCAGGCGGCCATCGTCACCCACTGGATGACCAGCTACACCAGCGTCTTTGGTAATCTCATCTGCTATACACTCTTCACGGTGAGTCAAAGGAATCAATCCGATTAAATTCATTTATGATTGCTGTGCTTTTTCAGTTCTTCTTCTCGATTATTGCCTCGACGATTCCCGTGCCCTCGGGCATGTTTATTCCGGTGTTCAAGATCGGCGCCGGCTTCGGGCGGCTGGTGGGCGAGTTCATGGCCTGGTGGTTCCCCCAAGGCGTCCGCTACGGCGGCCGCCTCTCGCCCATCATGCCCGGCGGCTATGCCGTCGTCGGGGCAGCCGCCTTCTCGGGCTCTGTGACCCACACCGTCTCCGTGGCCGTGATTGTCTTCGAAATGACCGGCCAGATCACCCACGTGGTGCCGGTGATGATAGCCGTCCTAGTGGCCAACGCTGTGGCCGCCCTGCTCCAGCCCTCCATCTACGACAGTATTATTTTGATTAAGAAGCTGCCCTACCTGCCCGACCTGCTGCCATCGAGCTCGGGCATGTACAGCATCTTCGTGGAGGACTTTATGGTGCGGGACGTGAAGTACATTTGGCACGGCATCTCCTACCAGAAGCTCAAGGAGGTGCTTAAGATCAACAAGACGCTGCGCTCGCTGCCGCTGGTCGACAGCCCGGACAACATGATCCTGCTGGGCTCCGTGCAGCGCTACGAGCTGATCAAGATGATCGAGAAGCACATCGGGCGGGAGAAGCGCATGGAGGTAGCACAAAAATGGCAGAAGGAGGCCGAGGACCGGGCCCGCGAGGAGGAGAAGAAGAAGCAAGAGGCTGAGCTGAAAATGCGGCGCCCCTCGCGCTTTGAAGTGCTCCCAGCCCCCGACATTCTCAGCCTGCGGCAAATAGCCAACGACGAGATGCTGCCGCCCAAGAAGCGGGCCGAGACCTTCAACAACACCTTGGCCCCCCGCAAGTCCATCCTGAAAAAGACAAACTCCTTCAATTTGAAGACCTACGCGGCCAGCTCCCACAGCCCGAACATCACGCCGTACACGACAATCACGGGCAACTCGGAGTTCCGCATTCGTTCGGCCTTCGAGGCGATTTTCAAGAAGTCCACCACCCTGCAGGATGTGCAGCCCGACCCGGAGACCGGGTCGATTTCCCCAGCCGCCAGCAACACTGAAGTTCAAGTCCAGCGAGCCCCCAGCACGCCGGGCATCTCCAAGAAAGTTCAACTGGTGAGTCGGAGAAGAAGTTTCTTTGTTTTGTACCAGCCAAGCCAGCCATTCTATCATTTTTAATTGTGTGTCTCAATGGTTCTCGATTTCCAAAAAGCAAGCACAAAACAATTGGAATTTCGTAACCGACCAAATCATGCTGGTAAGTTGGCCTAAAAGCCGCTCATTCAGCCATTGACTAACCGCCATGAAATCTGCTTCATTAACCGCCGCTCCGATCCGCAAGCAAGTAAACAAAAATCCAACGGACGCCGAAGCCACAAAATTCACGGTAATAAAAGTCTCCCTTGCCCCAAACCCTTGACGTCATCCGCCCCTCCCTCACGGCGTTTACAGCCCCGTGATCTTCTGTCAATATCAATTAGTTTGCGAGCAATTAAATTTACCATAATTTTCGTTGTTGAACACAAGCCGCCCGATAAGGAGGACAGCGTCACCGCCACAAATTCCGATCCATGTAAACCCGCCCACGAGGCCAGTCTAGATAAGCCGAGTGTTCTGTATAAAACAAATAAGGTAGCAGATATCAGCAGGGCTAGTGTCAGGGACCAGGGGACCCCGGGGGAGTCCAATCCGAAGACCAGAAAAAAGCGAACAATCAAGTTCAACAACGAGGTCCGAGTGAAAGATTTAGATAGTCAGAAATTCAATACCCAGGAGATTAGCGACTCCGAAGACCCCAGCGACTCCTGCGGCTACAGCATAGAGGACACCGACGAGCAGATCGATGCCCAGGACATCGAGGTAAGTTGCCTGTGCTTCGAATGCTTCTTCTCCGCGATCTACTAACTCAATTGGTTATGGTTCGATAATCCACACTTTCCCACTTTCTCTCTCTCTTTCTCCACTGTCCTTGTGTTTGTCCTTTCTTATTTTCGCCATGCACTCAATTCGATTCATTAGGCCTTGGGTAGTAAGAAAGCGAAAGCAAAATCCGTGCAATTGGTATGTATGAAAATTGAGTTTATCTGGCTCGGGATCTGCGGGACTTATTTCTTTCTTTAATACGTAAATTAATTTTTGTATGGGGTTTGTTTTTAGCCGCGGGAACGAGTGATTGACATGTCGCCCGAGGACCAGAAGCAATGGGAACTGGAGGAGATGCTGAAGCCCATTGACCTGGAGAAGGCCCAGGTCCACATCGATCCCTCGCCCTTCCAGCTGGTCGAACGCACCTCCATCCTCAAGGTCCACTCGCTGTTCTCCATGGTGGGCATTAACCATGCCTACGTCACGAAGATCGGGCGACTTGTGGGCGTGGTCGGCCTCAAGGAGGTAAGCTGATTGTCGAAGCCCATAAAAAGACGACTGTCTGATTTGTGTTGTGTTTCCAACAGCTGCGTAAGGCCATCGAGGACATAAATAGCAACAGCTTTGTGGCGCCACCGCGCGATGAGGAGATGGACTCGAAGCCCGCAGCAGAGAAGCCTTTGCTCTCTACCAGTCCCAGCGACAAGGCAGTTGATATGACAGTCACATCCATGGACTCTGCTCTCTCGAATTCCGACAACTGTTCGGACATCGAAATGGAGCACATGAAGGCCCTCGAGCCCACGGACAACGGGGCCAAGCTCTCGATGCCGCCATCTCAAGAGATCCATGCCAACACGGCCGCCGACACAAAACCAACGAATCCAGAGCCTGGCAAGAACGTCTAAGGCCTGCACGATCGGATTACCAGACCAACAAACAATGAATAAATTGTTTTTTAAGTCATTTGGAAAACAGCTAATAATACCAACTAATTTAGAATTGAAGAATCAATCTTGTTATGTACTATATTGAATGTATGTATGTATTTATATCTCGTTAGTGTATAAAGTCAAAGATACCGTGATTTAACTATTAAGTCCCCATCGAAATAAAACAAAAAGATGTAATTTAGAATATAATTCGAGGCGACCGAACCTTAAAAGAATTAAAATAGAATTAAAAGTCTTACAAATTGCGAAAGTAAATTGGCGCCAACAATTTTAAATTCAAATTGGCGCCAATTGATTTCAATGCAGCTCTGGGGACTGCCAACTCGTGTGATTCTACGCAGGGCTGGAAAATAAAAGAAGTTTCAGTCGATTTCCTATAGGGGGCGCCAGGTTCCTGGACAGCGGTGGCGCCGCCTGGCGACAAACTGCTGCAACTAAGTTTCAGCTAACCGCCGCCAGATGGGGTAAAGTCCACGTTGTTAGCCATTTTTTGATTTTTTTTCTATTGTTGTTGTACTGTGTCGTTGTTGTTGTTGTTGTTAGTGTACATCAAGCTGTTGTTGTTGGTATTATTGTTGTTGCTGTAACCCTTCTGGTTTGGGCACCAAGCAACATGGAAAAACCGAACACCGACCCTCAAAATATTGGAAAAAGGATAATGCAGGACGAAAGCAGGTTTCGTACAGATTTCAAAACACATTTGCCCATTATTGTATCTTGCTTAGTTTCGGAGATATTTTCGTTTGAAAATATGCAACACCATAATTTTCAACTTTGAATATCTCGAAAACGAAACGAGCAAGGTCAAAGGTCAAATATGTTTTAGAAAGGTCAAAAGATCATCTACAGTTTCCAACTAAAAAAATTCGCCTAACTACAGACATTCAGCGGGAATCGATTATTGGCGATTACGGACGAAGGACATGAGCTAGAACCGCGCAAAGGACCTCATATGAAGAATAACGCCAAGCAGCAGCTGTAGAGACTATCCGCATTAAAATCGGTCGAGTGGTTCTCGAGATATTTCGATTTGAAAAAAATGTCAAAACGGACCCCCCAAATTTGCAAAAATTTCAAATGCCTATATCTCGAAAACCGCTGGACCGATTTTGAAACGGATGGTCTCTACAGCTGCTGCTTGACGTTATTCTCCATATGAGATCCTTTCCGCATGCGTATCTCATGTCCTTCGGCTGTAATCGCCAAAAATCAATTGCCACCTTATGGCTACAGTTAGGCGAATTTTTATAGTTGCAGATTGTAGTTGACCTCGTGACCTTTCTAAAACATATTTGACCTTTGACCTACCGTGCTTAGTTTCTGAGATATGACGAGCTAAAAGTACAGATTTTCGATCGCTCATATCTTGGCCAAAACTTGACCTTTTCAAAAAGTGTTAATGCACAATTAAAGCTTTCG